>NW_017547211.1:988545-1042901 GCF_001854935.1 Bemisia tabaci | reverse complement strand
CTCCAAAATAAGGAGCGCGACCAAGGTGAACACTGAACATCATCGATTCTCCGAGCTGACCCAGTTTTGCCTCACCCCTTCCCCCCCCCTCTCTAAAGCCGCGCATACGGCGGCCGCTTCCACGGGTGCTTTTCGCGGCACACGGCTTCTTGCGCGCGTTTTGCGTGTTGCGTGGTGATCTCGTGAAGGCGCGTGGAAGCCAAGAATGAGACTTGAAGCACGAGCACAGCTATGTGACCGTAAGAACCAATCAACGGAGAGTATTGTCATGTCAGAGTGTGAGTCGCGCCGTTCTTTGATAGTTACCAGAGGGCGTGAACTTGTACGTACCTCCACAATTTGAAGCCCCACGTATGGCGGATTTTAACTGCATATACAATTTTTTCTTGTTTTTTGAATCGCAAACTTCCAAGCGTCACTAACTTTTCGGTTTGGTTTAACATTTTGGGGTTTTTTGTGCCGAAATGTTTACTTACAGCCTCCATACCGGTAATGACTCCGCAATTTGAATTCTGTATTGGGCCCTTTTCTCGCGAACGATCTCATATTTCGATAAAATTTGAAACGACCCACAGAATTGGACTAAAATATGGATGGTTTAAGTGCAAAACCGCATACCTCCGTTTGCGACGTTGAAGTCTTCCCGGCATATTTTATTTATTCTTCTGGAAACTAATGGACGTAATTTCTTAAAAACTTAATTGAATTTTTTTCTCTGTTAATAAAATATTCTATACGAATTTTAAGATATTAAGTTGGCTTACTTCTCTTCGAAAAAATAAAATAGGAGCGAAAATTTTGAAACACGGTAATGGAGGTAAGTGGTTTTGCACTTTGGTCGTCAATATTGACGCTGGAATTCATGGAAGAGTTGCGAGGGTTTCCGATCTAAATTAAAAATGGAAAGTGATTGGAAAGGCATGGAAAATGCATTACTTTGGAATATAGTATTATTGAATTTAATATTGCGCCAACTTAGTGGTGCGTTCCGATTTCTCTCTTACCAGTTCGCCTTCAATTAAGTACACGGGCAATGTCAGCTGCGTATTGCACTCTTAACATTTAATTTTTGCCTCTTGTGCTGCGTCCTGCGTAACCAACGACCAGTATCCCAAACTCACAATCAGCTTCGAATTCTAGGAGTCATCTGGTTCATTAAGCTCAATTTTTAGGGATCATTGAAGAACTTTCAGGACCAAAATTATTTTTTTTGCATACATCATGGCACATGTAGTAAAAAGTTATACGTGGTTCCATGTTTCACTGGTCAACATGGTCGTTATTCATGAGCGGGATATTTTTCGAAGGAACCTGGAATGATCTTCGTTAAGATGAGGCGATGTTTATGGCCCAAAACGTTCGGCCGTCACGATTTATATTGTCCATTCGGAGGAAAATTTGAAGCGGACTTGATGACATAGAAAGCTATGGAATAAATCGACCGATGGACCGATTTTTTTTTCGATCAGATAGTTGTCATTCCTGCGTCCTTGAAATAATTCATCGGTGGCCTGAAAACGAGGACCTTGGGTCCGTGCCGCGTTCGGGTTACCCACCTTCAATCCGTGTCACGCTTTAAGTATTGACCTCCCGAACACGACGATTTCAGCAGCTCGCTTTTCGCACCTCTCCGCATTTCACATTCAATGGGGTTACCGTCACCTGCCTAGCTCCCCTCCCGCCCTCCACCACGTGTTTCCTATGATAATCTGCGATAATCCCCATGTTTCAAACGAATTTAACGCTTTACTCCACCTACTCCTCGTCCCTCCGCCTACCCGTATGTGTGTCGTGGGCAAATGCTGAAATAAAGCTCTCGGTCCAATGCCTTTCTGAGTAGTCGAAGTTCAAAGACCCACAAATATGAATACGGCTTCAACGAAGAATTCGTAAGTCATCACTATTTTGAAAATGATCATTTGAGGGGCTTGAAGGACAAGGCGCATAATTTTGGAGACACTGGAAAAAAAACACATCCGATCTAGAGTTCAGACTCGTAAAAACATTGACAAGAAAAAATACTCTTGATTCAATCAGATTTAAGCTTAATTCAGAGGGAAATCCGCTCAAATTAAGAGGCTGGGTTCTTGATTTAGGCTTAAATCTGATTGAATCAAGAGTATTTTTTTTTGTCGATGTTTTCAAGAGTCTGGACTCAAGATCCAATGTGTTTTTTTTTTTCCAGTGGATGGAGGTGGGTGGACTTCACGTCATATCGATGATCAAAGTGCGAAGCCAGTGGCGTGGCGTGCTTCGATATATATCGATATTCCCCCATTTGAAGCTATGGTAAAGAATCGATTATTACGGCGTTCGTTGCGAAAACCCTGTCTATCGATCCTTCTCCACAGGTTTAAATGACAGATCAATCGATATATCGCAAAGCACGCCACGCCGCTGTGCGGAACCACGTATCTCCGTTTGCGATGTTGCAGACTTCCTGTCATATTTTGTCTTTTCTTTGGAAAACCAGTGAACGTGATTTACACAAACTGATTGCGGTGTACGCACGGGTCGGAAGACAGTATGTTGGAGTTTTTTAGCTAACGTCCGGTAAAAATCAGCATGAAGCTGAAAATCTCAATACAGAGAGAAAAAGCTCGTATCAGCACAATTTTCCCTCAAAGAGCTACGCTGATTGGTGCAACACTAGTAACATCAGTAATACTAGTAACTCTGTGTTGAGGTTTTCCAGCTTTATGCTGATTTTTAACACACGTTGGCTGAGAAAACTCCAACATGTCAATGTAATTTCTTGAAATTCTTATTTCTTCTTCTCTGTTGATAAATTTTCTGTTAACATTTTAAGCTATACAGCTATCTGGTTTTTCTTCAAAAAATAAAATAAGAGCGGAAATTTTGAAACATCGCTGCGGAGGTACGTGATTTTGCACTTAGACCATCAATGTACAAGATTATGCAGCTGTAGAGTGCGACAGAGGACCAACTGTCCTCGGTGCAGCGTTGTAAAAGAGCACAAGCATTAACATGATCGATCTCCTGCCGCTTTTCAAAAGTGCGTAAACTTGTTTGGCGTGGACTCAGAAGCTCGCGAATCGTTAGAGATGAAGATTATGCGGACACTGAGATGATCTACGATCTAAGAATGCCACACCGCATAAATAACGCGGCAGATAGTTCTTTAGCGCATTCGCGGCTGGTGAGAAGGATAGGGGATCAGCGGTGGAAGTACAAGTTGGAAGAAGGTTACGCAAGGGAGGGGGAGGCGGCCGCGGCCGTAGAAAGAGTTGGTTTCAGCCAGATTTAGTCTCGGCGCACAGTGAATCGAGTCAATCGGAGATGTCGGACATGAAATTTTTAACTAAAACTGCGAGAATGGAGATCGTCACCTTCCCGGCAAAGTATCACAAGCGCCACTTTGCCAAATTTTCAAGAGACACAAAAAACTGAATTGCGACCGTAAAAGACGGATGTTCGGCTTGAAACTTGAAATATAGATCCAGCACACCTCCCTGCTTCGAATTTTAATAAAATTTCTTCAAAAAAACGGGTTTTTCTTTGAAAATTGGCGCTTGTGATATCGCGGCTTCTCGGGGCACTCTGAGAATCTATTGGCGCTTGTGATACGAAAGCCCATCAAATTTAACGGAGTTTTTTCCATATTTCTTCATTTTTAATCTAAAAAAAAATATTATTTTCGTATGTAAATGCATCTTATTAATTCAAAACTACCCATAACTCAACTTTAATAAAAATAGCGCTTGTTATACTTCGGCCGAAAAGTGACGAATCGCTCCAAGTCATTCCAAAAGTTGTTGATACTAATATCGAAAATCAATCTCAAAGATGAGCGATTATTCCCAACTTGGCGCTTGTGATACTTTTCTCTTACATGGCGCTTGTGATACGAAAGTTCGTCAACTTCAACGGAGTATTTTAAATATTTATTTATATTTAGTCTAAAAAAAATATTATATTCGAAATAACGAGATGTAATTACATGCGAAAATAATTTAGTTTCAAGTCATTCCGAAGACTGCCGTGACAAAAATTGTAAAACAATCAGAAAGGTAGGCGGTTGCCGAACTTGGCGCTTGTGATACTTTCCTCCCAAATGGCGCTTGTGATACGAAAGTACATCAACTTTAATCGACTTTTATTCATATTTCTACATATTTGTTGTAAAAAAAAATGATTATTTTCGTATGTAAATGCATCTCGTTATTTCGGAACTATTCATAACTCAATTTCGGTAAAAATGGCGCTTGTGATACTTTGCCGGGAAGGTGACGAGATGTTGCATGCGTGAGGAATTTGCGATTCGACTATTGATTCTTTTGTAAAAGTTCGCGAGAAACACGATGGTGCCACTGGTTTTCTCTGAAATCAACTCTCAAGCCCAAAAAAAGCTCTCAAGTTGATGCCAAAATGGAGGGGATATCCCACGCTATCCCTCGAGTCCACGTCTACATCAAAACAAACTCTCCATGCAAAGATAGGGAGCAAATACATTGAAAGGGCTGCCACTTTATTTGGGGACTCTAAAACTGAAAACGCGGTAACCCTGCCAATGTATTTGCTCCCTATCTTCGCACGGAGAGTTTGTCTTGATGTAGAGGTGGACTCTCAGGATAGCGTGGGATATCCCCTCAATTTTGGCCTCAACCTGAGAGCTGTTTTTGAGCTTGGGAGTTGATTTCAGAGAAAACCAGTGGCACCATCGTGTTTCTCGCGAACTTTGACGTATGAATCAATGGTCGAATCGCAAATTCCTCACACATGCAACATTTCCATTTCGATGTTTAATTCGTCACATTTTTAATTTTCAGGGGTATTTCTGAAAAAGAAAAATTCACAAGGAAACCATTGGAACCACTTTTAAGACCTCAAAGTTTGGTATAAACAGAGTTATAAGCTTTTAAAGTTTCCAAATTTTGTCTGACCTCTCTCATTGACTCGATCCACTGGGCGGCGGGCGCGTGCCGCTGAGTCCGGTGCAATCCAGAACGCACTGGTATTACTGGTAAGAGTAGACTACCCTCAACTTGATCACAGCTTCCGCGTGGTTCACCCTCGCCTGGCCCTACCGGCCCCACCCCTGTCCTTGTGAAACTCCGAACCAACCCTCGTGGTGGCAAAATATGCCGATGACGAAACTGCACAAACGCGTATTCGAGGCCGGATTAGCCGATGTGTCGCACAGTGGATCGAGTCAATAGGAGAGGTCGGGCAAAATTTGGAAACTTTAAACGCTTATAACTCCGTTTAAACAAAATTCTGAGATTTTAAAAGTGGTTTCATTGGTATCCCCGTGAAATTTTTTTCTTGCAGTACCCCTAAAAACTTAAAATGTGACGAAATAAACAGAAAAATTTGTAGTTTTAGTAAAAAATTGCATGCCCGACCTCTCTGATCGATTCGATCCACTGTGTGTCGGGGTGTTTTACTGCCATGCTAAGGGAGAACGACGTACGCACCTTCAGGCGTTGCCAAATTTCCTTTAACGAACCCCGAATTTTTCGGGTAACTTATCATATTTCTCTTCCAGAATTGTCTGAGAATTTTGTTCACAATTCGGTTATGAGTACCTAAAAATTTCCAAGGAAATTACGCACGACTCGCCTCAAAAATTAACGTTTTGTCGAGGAAGATTTGGCAAGTATCGAGTGTTCTTACGTCGTTTTTCCTTCGGATGACAGTTTAGCCCCCCGACACCCCGGACCCTCCAGAACTTTTTTTTCTATTATTATTTTCAATCGTTCTTTTCTCTGCGAGTGGCCCGATCGAATCTTTTGGGAGCCCTTGAAGTGTCTTGGAAACGTAAACCGCCTTCAATTCATGATGTATGCATCTCGCAAAGCGGGCCGTTTTACCTATCAGCGCCCTGGGACCCTGAGCGCTAAAATCCGGTCCTTCGCGTATGTATCTCCTTTGAAGCGTTTCAGAATTCAGCATATCCACTCATATTTCGGTAATTTTTGAAATTTGATTTAAGGAGGACAAAACATCATTACTTGAAATTTTCGCAGAAAACTCCTCACATAAAGAAGAAACGTCACGGTTGGTTCGTAGAGATGACGATGATTATTTTTCCATAAAGAAAAGGAGAAGAAAAATAACAGGAGGGAAGTTTTTGGCGTGTTACAACCCGAGATTCGTGTTTTTGCAATTTCGTATGGTATGATGAGCTTTGGTAGCATTATTAATTTTTCGTTAAAACATGATGCCGCATCGACCAGCGCCAATTCTTAGCGGGTCGTTGAATATAATCCGGTATGGACTGATCGTGAAGTCATGTCCGGTTAATATATTGATACAAAAACAATAAATAGTGTGACGAAGGTTTTTTCAGAAGGCGCGCGCTCATGTAGATTAGACGGATAGGTAAATCAAATGCCTTGACGTTAACCACCAATGCGCTTTCGTTTTCACTCAATTAATTTGCTGTTTCTGGCAACGAGAGTCGCTTTTAATTCGTGTGCCAAATTACCCCGAGCTTCATTCAGCAGCATTAAATTTAACGTGGATTACTTAGTAAATTGTGGTAAAGTTCAGAGTCATGAATAGCTTTTATTATTCCAAGCCTTTTCGAATGTGTAACTTATAATGCGGCCTCTCAATTTTTCTTTTAAAAAAAGATGAAAAAAAAAAAAAATTCAACGGAATAATATGAATATAAAACAGGTGACACAATGACAGAATTGAATTTAAACCAAAACAAAGTGAAGAATTTTGGGAGGGCTCTGGATAGAACTATCTCGATTAGCGACTTCATCACCATTGTGAGTATCATATTGATCTACAGGGCCAGATTTACCTACTTGCCGCCCCCTTCTCATTCGTTTTGAAACATCCATTAAAACCATCAAATGAACGTGCCAGCGGGGGAGGGGTGCATAAGACGCGTTTACTTGTGTTGAACACATTTTTTGGAAAAGCCCTGTCAACACTATTAGCAAACGTTCACGGAACTTTGCGCGAAAGTTAAGTCTCGTAAATCTACCTCTGTGTGGACAAGGCCTTCCATTCATAAGAAATGAACGAAAAAATTATGAAAGAACAAACATAAATGTGGAATAATGATTTTAACTTCCGCCGCCGCGTCGCGCAGACCCCACCGTGTTTGACGCAATGCGTGAAGTATTCCTACAGTCTTGTAGGCGCTGAGTTTCACGCCGACCGCTGCTGAACGCACTGTGTTTGACGCAATGCGTGAAGTATTCACACAGTCTTGTAGGCGCTATGCGTTTCACGCTGATCGCACTGTGTTTGCCGCAATGCATGAAGTATTTGTGCAGTCATGTAGGGGCTAATATGTGTTACATGCCGATCGCCGCGCCGAGGGTTTCTCCTTTTCATCTCAAGTCCTCGTCATCTTTTCTCTCTAAGTCGCGCCGTTCCAGGCCAAATTGCGTGTCTGGTTTCTCTCTTAACTCGACTAATTAAAGGTGCTATCTCATATGTATCACTGAAAGACGACAAAAGTAGAAATTACTATACTCTCAGAAAACTATACATTTTGTCGCCTTTTCTCGTTTGTAATTTTTTTTTGTCTAAATTCGAATTTTCTATACCTACGTTTAAAAAAATTTCAAAATTTGCCGCCCCCTATAGATTTGCCGCCATGGGCCGCGGCTCATGTGGCCACCCCCTTAATCCGGTCCTGTTGATCTAGATCCAAGGGGTATATCATGGGGCTTCGCTCGTGTAAATGTGAACCAATTTCGTCTTACGTAATCAGATTTTGGAATTTCAGTCGCAAGTAGGGTGTCTTTTAGGGAAAGAAAAAATATAAGACGCTTTCAAGTTTAGTAAATTCTTCTATTTGATTTTCCATAATGTAATTATGGATAGAAATACCCAGGCCGCAACCCCACGCGTGGGTCAAAGGTATTTAGATTATCAGTTAAAATAAAAAACTGCACCATTCTTCGGGTTAAACGCATTACGTAAATTCTCTGGTTGACAGGAATTCATGTACTCCACTTCCGGCCGCGGGCGCGGGATTCACTTTCCGGCACCTGTTTCCGGTTCCGGTTCCTTTCTGGTCCGTGATTGGTTAGTGGACTCTAGTCAGTGGCCAATGAAGGTTCTTTCTCTTCTTAGGTTATGTTATTGTTATTGTTTCGTGCATGTGTGATGTGAACCATTGTGAAACTTGGTGAAACAATTCTCTCCCGAGAAGAAGATTATGTATGTGAATATATTCCAAACAAATTTTGCAGCAGTCGATGCCATATAATTTCCTAAAAACTATACATATCACTCGAGCCCGTTTGTTTATTTGGTGAATTAGTTTTCAAAACCAAGATTAAGATCTGGGTTTCCACTATGAATGGCCAGTAGCAGGAAGTCATCGATTTACACAGTGCAGTGCTACCAAATTGAACAAGAACGAACAATCCATAAATGAGACAAACATCCTTCAAATCCATTTAATAAGTTCCCTGAATCTTAACTCTAATCGTTAATAGTCCCTTGGGGAAACTCTGGTGACAGTCGGAATGCCGGCGCACCCTCTCGCCATACTCGAGCTAATGATCCAGTGAGGTGAAGCAAAATAATCAAAGAGATAATTAAGCCTACCTAGGCAGATTGTATCTTCCAACAACCCAAAAAAAAAAAAAAAAAAAAAAAACCAAGATTAAGATCTGGGTTTCCACTATGAATGGCCAGTAAAAAAAAAAAAAAAAAAAATGTTGATCAGTAAAGACCATTCGGTTCTGTAAGTGAAGGCTTCATATAATTTGCCACAACATCCGATTGTGAGTGAGTTTTTCAGTCGCATGTGTGTTTCTTGCAACTAATCGTAAGTAATTTATTTTCCTCTGTACAGGTGGACTCCTGATTTTCTATGCAATTTTCTACTCTGTGTTGGCTCTTCTCTTCGCAATTTGCATGAAAGTACTTCTCTCAACATTGAATGATCAGTCACCAAGATGGCAGCTCGAAAGTTCTATCATTGGAACAAATCCAGGTATGATCTCCAGTGTTTGACATTCCTATTAAATTCTCTAGCAAGTAAGTAATGAGGATTTACCGCAGTGACAGCTCCATTAAGTAGCCGACATGTCTTCTTACATTGGTTATTAGCTATCTAGCCCACACCAGGCCCCACTGGGTTGGAAAGAATTCAACAGAATAAAATTTCAGTGGACAACTTTTGGTTTGATTGACCAATCACCCTAATGAATATTGTCTTATAAAAAAAAAAGACGATGTGAAAGAGCGAGGAGGATATACAAATGTTTGCAATACTAGATGAAGATCACCATTTACTTGTGACGCAAGGACGTAGACTATATACAAAAGAGTTCAGGATGGAACATTTGGACTTAACTGAGAAACGCTTGAATATGTGAGAGGAGGGTGACACATGTTTTCGGATCTATAAATATAACAGTGGACCAAGAATTGAGTAAAGCTTGAGTAAGTAATGAAAAGGAGCTTGATGTCATAATTCATGTAATTCGTCGGCTCTTGCTGATTGGAGAGTTTTGCTCTTGGTTGTCAGCAATCTTGTCGATCAAGTCATCATCATAAAATTGATAACACTGGGTAAATGGGTGGATAAACTAAATTTGGAATATAGGAGGGACCTTCAGCTTGAAGACTGAATAACTGAAATGAACAAATATTTAATACCAAGAAAAATTGGAAAATTGGAACCGAAAATTTCAATGGAAATATTGACACACCTTATCTGAACTTTTTGTTTGAGTTGTTGACCTTTTGTTGATATAATCAAAAGTTCTATCTGTCTCAGGTTTTAAAATTTGAGCAAGAAATATTTTAATCTTCAGAGGTGCTAGTTTTCAAACCTTAACCTTTTCAATATGTCTCTTGCAAAACTTATAATTTCCTCACACATGATTATCATCAAGAACTTATCTATTTTTAAATGTTTTATTTCCGTTTGATTATTGGAATGTTAACTTGATATTTTTCAGGGCTTGGGTACAGACCCATGTCACCCAATGTTGATGATGGTTCAGTTATATGGTACCAGCATAAAAATGCAACTAATATTAAAATCTGGACTTCCTCATTGGACACATTTCTCCAAGGTAATTTTTTTTTACCCTTTCATTAAATAAAGTGAAAATTTTAGTGGATTTATAGAGGAAGCACTAGTGCCAAAATATGATGAGTGGATGCTGACTCCTTTCATTTCCCTCTGTATTTTTAAGGAACTATCATGGAGAGCTGGCTTGTATATCAAAACAAAAAAAATTCTTACGAGTATCCATCATGAGTACATATTGTGACGTCGAAGAAACTAACGTGGAGAGATCCGGACGTGGACGTGGATCGTGGATTTTTCCTAGTATTGCCTTGCTAAGGAAAAATTTTATATGAGCCTTCAAGTGCTCCTAAATTTCCTTTGCGTTTTAGTGCATCAAAGGAGCTTTTCATTGGTACCAAAACGGTTTAGCTCGGATCAACCGTTCTGAGGTTATAGAGAGTTAAAGATGCTGATGTCTGTCAACTTGCCTGAACTTTAAAGCTTAATGAAAAATGAACGAGGCATCGAGAAAAAATTTAATTTATGTTTATCAACAAAGGTCCCTGAGCAGTATGAGTAGGCCAAATTTCATCAAATTCTGAAGGGGTGAGGTAAAAAAAAGCCAAACTTTTGGTCTGATTTGGTGGGGAATTACCCTTTGATAAAATATGCTTTCCCAGAGAAACTCTGTTTATTTTTTTAGAGTAGAGTTTTTTTGCAGGTTTTGTTCTATTGATTTACCACCAACATGCTCACAATAATCTCTCTCATAATATTTTTTCAGGATATAGAGATCCACAAAGTTTACCTGGAGGCGTGACAAACCAAGTTATCTGTGATTATGAGAAGGGCCCAAGCCGTGGAAAAGTTTGCGATGTTGACATGTCAAGGTTTGGTCCATGCACAAGTGAAAATGGATATGGATTCCCACAAAGCAAACCTTGTATATTTATCAAATTAAACCGGGTAATACACTTTTTGCACTGCTGAGTATTTACTTTAAGGTACTTTAACTCAAAAGGGATGTTGAGATTTTGATGCAAATCGAGTTGACAGCAAACTTATGACCAGTGCCAGAAATCTGACTTAGGGATTCCCAGCAGAGCTAGCACTGCTGTCAAATGCTGAGCATGTAATGTTGTTTAGGGAGCAGTTGCTCAGTCATTACAGTTCCGGCAATCAAATGAGACAGAGTTAAACTAAGGCATTTTCATGCAGACAGAGAATTGCAATATCTGATCCCATTGTGGTTGTGTTAGATCTTTATCTGATTGCCTGTTTCTTGTCAACATATTCTTTAGTCCACTGCCATACAAATATTTGCAAACCAATTTTTTAAAATTTTCTCTAGTAGTGCCTGAAAGAATAAAATGCATGTGATTCAGTTCATTTTATTCCTAATGAAAGTGTAAAGTTGTACAATAATCGGGAAATTTTATCTACTGAGCTTAGCAGATCAGAATTTCAAATAACTTATTCTCGAGATGTAATGTTCTTCAAACTGCAAACTTAACTCTGCTGCAACTCTTATTTGACGTGACATTTTTGGCTTTTCTCTTTCCCCTAGGGCCTTTAGAAAATTCCTCCATGTTCCAATATTAATTAATTAATTTGAGTTTTTCAAACTGAAGTCCATTTTTCCATGAATAGTCACTTTTGATGAATTCATTTTCAAATCTGAAAATTTGATTAACCTGTGTCTTTGCTTTTAATTTAGATTTATGGATGGGTGCCTGACTTTTACAATGATTCAAGAGATCTACCGCGTGATATGCCAGAATCACTGAAGAAACACATCAGAACTATCACGGACCCAAAACAGGTAAAGCACCAGATTTTATTGGTGTATTATTTATAACTACTTTTACCGCCAGTGTGTTTTTGTGTAATTATTTCTATTGGGCCACAAAACGTGCAAACAAATGGCAAAATGCAAACGCTTCAAACCACAGTTACCTCTGTTTGCCATAATTGTAGTACTTGCCACATGGATAGCCCAAGTGTGAAATGACGCATCTCTGTTCACGACGTTGTTCTTTTCCTGTCATATTTTTTTTTTTTTTTTGGAAAACTGATCAACGCAACTTTTTGAAAACTTCCTTAATTTTCTTTCTCTGTTAGCTGAATATCGTGTATTTTCAAGCTACTAAGTTTGTTTGTTTCTCCTCAAAAGAAGAGCATAACAGCGGAAATTTTGATACTCTGCAATGGAGATACGTGGTTTTGCAATGATCATATCCGTCACTAGTGCTTATATGTGAGGTGCTGGGTGCGAGATGCCCCCTCTCAGTTGCTTTGTTTCGGAAATTTCATCATACTAATTTATGTGTCAGAGAAGAATGTAATAGATGACTTTTCCAGAATTTTTTCTGTAGGACATCATAAAATCATTAAAAATATTCAGTAATAATTTCAATGGAATGCACGCATTCCACTTTCCTTACAATGAATGAAATGTTGGCAGAGATTCTGAAACACTGCTTTGGAGAAGTGCCCTGCTTGCTCTCAAAGCCTCATATATCACTAGTATTCTACAACTAGCCGTGTAAAAGACCAGCAAAAAGCGCCTCTTATCACACAACAGCCAGATAAAACTGAATACTTGCAGGGGTGTAAAATTTTTCAAATATGCAGAACTTCTCTTATGGTCCTGCGGTCTTGCCTAAATTGTTCAGTGTGCATAAATAAGTAAATTTTGTGCCTGAAGATAAAAGAAAAGAGATTTTCCTCTAGTTCTAAATGTCTTAGTTTCGAAGGTCAGACTGTAATTTTTTAAGACATGTGTAAAAGTTCTTCATTAGCCTCAGTTGTTCCTCCAAATATTTCTCGATTAAAAATAAAAATAAAGGGGAAAAAAATTTAAAAATAAAGGCATCAAATTATTTTGTCATTATTTGGTACGTGATTGACGGTTCTTCTAGAACTTTGTTTCAGCACACTTCTTCCAGCTTGAATCCCTAATGTGATGTCCTTACTGATGCTAGCTACGATTGCTGAACATTGTTAACCTTTTAATCTGGCCACAACTCTTTAAAAAATTAAACCATCAGATTAAGAATCAAGGCTTGTCTCCAAAAATGATTCTGTCTCTTATTATCACTGAAGTAATATAGGCATTCATTCCACCCCATTGAAAGTGCCAGACGTCTAGCAGTTGATGTAAAGCCAAATTCTGGTTCAATATTGTCTTGAAATCCAACATTTGAGTGTTGCGTAAACTTGAATGTTTTGAGAGGAGACCAAAATCTTCTATACTGGAAAAGAATTGCACAATGATTCTAGATATTACAAAAAGTACAAGATATCGACTGTATAAGTATGCAACCACAAATCTTGGTTTGCGACATTATTTTTACACCTTATTTTAGCGTACCTTATTTTTTTAAATTTTTTATACCTTAGTTTTTAAATAGAAAACTATGCAACAGCAATGCTTAAAAACCGCCATGATTTTTCTTTTCTGCGCGAAGCAAATTCTGCAAAAACTTCAAGGAATGATGTCGATTTGTGCTCCTTTAAAAAAATAAAATAGGAGCAGAGACTTTCAAACACTACAAACAAGACCCAAGGTTGCAAACTTACACTTTCGATGTGTATCAAATCCCTCAGTCCACTAGCCCCTGTGCATTTCCAATTATGGTCTGATTTTTTATTTCAGTTGAGAACGGTGTGGATCAGCTGTCATGGTGAAGGCCCAGCTGATGTTGAAAATGTTGGCCCGATCAAGTACTATCCTCAACAAGGCTTCCCAGGATACTTCTATCCATTTGAGAACACTGAAGGATATCTCAGTCCGCTAGTCGCCGTACATTTTCAAAATCCTAAATGTAAGTTTTCATAATTAATTATTGATGACACAACTTGGAACTTGGAGTTTCCCCATGAAGGTAAAAAAGAAGGGCATGTTGACTCAGCCGTCAGTTTTATGAAATCCAATGTAGTCTTTGAGTATCGCAATCATATTACAGTCATCAAGCCGCAAAATTTTACGTGTGTCAGGAATGGATGAAATATATGAGCTTTTAAAGCCCAGCCTAGGGGGAAAATAAGGTTTATTGGTTTGTGGGTTTTTACTTTTCTGGTAAATTAGAAATTTTGTTGGACATATCTAGAAAAGCTAACTGATCTTTAATTATCAAATCGCAGACCTATTAACACGGACTTGTTTTGAAAATACCAAAAGTGTCTGCAGTTTGACTAAATAGCGGTGCTGCAGGAGAATAATTTCATGAAGCTGCATGCAATTTACCCCGAGGAGTTCAAAACTAGTTTTTTCCAGTTGAAGCGGAATGGGCATAAATGAATCAATGTTGGCAGGGATTGTTTCGAAGGAGATAAGTCAGGGGCATCAAAATTAGTGGTAATCCCTCTTTAATGAACAACAAATGACAAGTTTTATTTAAATTAGCTGCCAAAAACAATGATTTTGAGCAATTTATTACTTTTTTGCAGGAATTTCTAATGTGGATAGCTAATTAAGCTTTTGGAATAGCAGGGATAAGTTTTTGCTGATTTTTGGCGTTGGTATGATTGAACTTTTAACAGTGATTTCCTGTAAAATTTCAAAGAAAGAATCTTTGTTTCAAAGTCATAGCCTTTGACAAATCAGGTTAATTCTTTAAAATCCTTCAGTTTTACCTGTTAAAAATGCAAATTAGTATTTTTCAATTTTACAAAAAAAAAAAAAAAAAAAAAAAGTAGCTCTCCTGAGTGTGTCAAGGATCTTATTCATCTGGCCGGTCACATTTTCAAGAGCATCTGAGGGCCCTTGTTATCATGAAGGTGACATTGCCCCTTCATCTTTCTCAACATCCTGCTTCTCGGTTCATAATGCTCTCAAAATGTTTCTACTGTAATGAAATACCTTTAAAAAGAAAATTTTCAAATAGATTTTAAATTCTTGCCTCTAAAGGTTGGTTTTAATTTTATTTTTCAGTGAATAATCTTATCAACATAGAATGCCGCGCTTGGGCGAAGAACATTATTTACAGGAAAAGTCTCCACCACAGAGAGGGCTCCGTGCATTTTGAGCTTCTTATAGATTAAGAGATTCGTCAGAGAGCCATTCTCATGACCTGAATTCACTCGTTAATCTAGGCATCTCGTCGCTTTGTCTGGAACGGAGGAAGTCCCCACCGTTCTTGTTCAAGTCATTGTCGTAGACCCTAACTTGAACCATCATGGATCATTCAATTTTTCCTATGTATGTACTTAATCTCGTTTACCCTCCTAAAAGTGTTAATTAGTCTGTATTACTTTGTCAATTTTGTTTTTCTTTTCTTTTATCGTTTTTTCTACATGCTAAGAGTTCATGTACAAATTGCCGGTCTTAATTCTGATGGAGCATCCTGAAGATCAAATTTGATTTGTCTATGAATATTATTTAAAGTAACAAACGTTATATAACTTTCTAAAATTAGGTGCTGCCTAAACTAGATAGAACAAAATCAAAATCTGACATGGGGCTGTTGCCAAGTTTCATGAGGGGGGCACGGCTAACTTCCTTTTATTATGACTGAAATGGAACTTTTGGTCTGAATTCCATTGAAAAGTTGTAATAACTTTTTTAAATAAAATTGCGCTCAAGAAGGTAGGGGACCTAAAAATTTTAGAGAGAGGTATTCCTCGAGCTCATGCTCCCCCCCCCCTCCCCTAGTCAAGGTCCCCTTTTTTCACCAAATAAAGTAGAAAAACTTTTCATACACTTTGAGTTCCGAGTATACCTCAACTTTTGTAAAAGAAATGTTGTATCGTTTCCTATAATTGAAGGCTATAAAGTAGGAAATATCCACCTAAAGAAATTTGGAGACTATCATATCTCCACATGAACTTGTTTTATGAGGTACGAGTTTTTTCAAATCTCTGGATGTAGATGGATTAGATATCTCCGCTCAATGGATCCAGTCAAGTACCATCATCTTGAGCATTCTATTTATTTACTCCTCTCTATTTTTTTATGAATGATTGTCAAGTATTGTTGGACATGATATGGTATTACAAACATGCAAGCTTTTGCTCTCAGCAGAAATTAACATAGTTTTTAGATGGATCGAAAGAATGACACTAATTCTGAAAGGGCAATTTTTTGACGCAGAGATATTTGTACTTTTGCTAATTTTTTTCCCCAAGATGGTTCACAGTTGTTGGTTGTTTGTAAATTTTGTGCCAATCCAAGGAAACAGGCTGATTGACAGAGTTAAATATCTGTAGACTATATAGAATGTCAAGCTTTGAGAGGGGTGTTTCAAAAGTAGTGTCCTTGCTTCCTCACCATTTAACTCACCAGCCTTTGTCAGGGCTGTCGGGCATTGAATAATTTTCATGGAATCCATCTCAAATGTAAAACGATCAATTTAACTCATTGCGACTATAGTTCAGCTTTTTCTTCATATCATACTATTGTGGAAACAAATATAGAAATGAACAGAAGAATAAGTTTTCATTCAACGTTTCTTTATGGCTATTGTGAGCAGAATTCCCACCAGCTTGATTGACCACCGCTCATATTTTCTATGACTGTTGACTGCCTTCCATCATAAAACGATCGTAAGCATTTAAGAAGTGTTGTTTTGTTGCGTGAAAGTTTGCGTAAGAGTAAGCCATAATTTGTTGATTTTGATATGAAGAGCCTCCTTGTGTAAAGGAAAATCGCTTTGTGGATTCTAAAGGATAATAAGGAAGTTACCATTTTCAATCAAAGAAAGTGAGATGGATCCTTCTGTTATTTTTTGTTTATTTTATGATACATTGTGAGATTGTAACGAAAGTGCTAGTCCAAAAACTCCTGCAGTTGAGGAGTATAAAAAAGAATTTTCTTCCTATAAATTATTGTTATTGGTTCAGAGGTTTGCTTCGGTGAAAGTCACCAGTGCGAGTGCAAAGAGTAACCAAATCAGAGTGATCAAGTGGGAATATGAAAGCTGATACCAGTTTCATTTTTTTTTATTGCTTGTGCATGGATTTTAATTCCTAATACTCATTGTAAGAACCTGCGAGAAATTTTATCCATTAAAATTTTGAATCTGTGATATTTGAAATCAAAGCAAGATAGTTTGTGAACTACAAAGTTTCACGGATTTAATCTGGACCAAGGAAGTATCAGTGCTTGGACTATATCGTTGTTTTTAAATTTGATCTCAAGAGAATTTTGTGAAATTGGCACTCTGATTTGGTTATTTTGTTATGATGTGTGTCTGTAGAGGAACCAACATATAGAGGTGTCTTGTGTCTTACCAATCAATCAAAAGAACGTCATAATCACTCACTGAGACTTCAGCACTGGAGTGAGGGTAGTTTAAATCATCTGCATGAAGGCTAGTGTTTAACAGCAGGCTTTTTTAATAAATGTGAGGCATGGAAAGCATCATGTTATTTCCTAGAATTCTATTTGATTTATTTATCTAGTTGTAGCACTTTCAGCCTCCATTGCAGTGCTTTTTTGTCTACTGTCATGGGTAGAAATGTTGGTTCCTTTATGATTTGTTTTGATCGCTGCCTGAGTGGCAAGTTTTGGTTTAATTTTTTCTTTAATATGTTTATCTACTTTTCCCTCATTCGTTTTGTATCTCCTGTTTTTGTATTGATTCGAGGGATTTCTCGCCCTATTAAATTTTCAAAAGAAAGGCGAGTCATTAGATGTAAATAAAATTAGCAGCTTATTGCAGGTATATGTATCTTTTCTAATGTATGTCAAATTCATTCGAAGCGCCGCCATCTGTTATGCAGTTCCCTCAGCCTTATAAAATATCTTCCTTTTTAGCGCTAATATGTAGGATGTACTCTACGCTAGTGTTATCTCGTTTATTTTGGTTTTATTATCAAGTAGATAACTGTATATACAAGTGTAACTTTTTGTCAAATTAGAAGAAAAATTGGTCAGCATAGGCGTTAGGGCATCTAAAAAGGATCAAAGCTACTCCAAGAGAAAAACTATCTTACTCTGAATGATTTTTACGCTAACCATCAGTGAAATCTCCTCGCCCAGCCAGTATTAAGTCGTAGGATTAGGAATCATTGTGTTCGTAAAAAAAATTAGAATTTAAGCAAGCCATAATTTTATTTCCAACTATTTTAATTGTTTTCTACTGTAGAGGCATCTTTTCGGTCTCAAATTCGTTTCAATTCCTTGCAATTCAACCTTACACATAAGTTAGGGTCGGCAAGTAAAGTATCAAGTTGGAAAAGCTTTTAACTTGTCATTTTATAACTTTTTCAATCATTTTTCAGCTTTCTCAATCGCAAAGTGAGTTTCAATCTAACTTTGCTCTCAATTTGTCCATTGCTTAAAAGATGAAAAAAGAAGCTTAGCGGTTTTAGTTAACGAGGTTAAAATTATGGTTTGTTTAATCCTGCACATTAAAACTTACTTAATTTTTAAACCCGCTGTACTTAATTGTAATAGATTATTTTGAGTAATTTGCACCATGTCAATGTTTAAGCGAAGACTTTTTTCCTTATATACTGTTTTGTCTTGTAACTGAAGGAGTCGTTCCTTAATTTCGAATACCACCATTTCCATTCGCTCCCCTACATGAACTCTTTATACTCTGAGAATTGTCACTATTTTAAAACTTTTTTTTATGTTTGTTTAGTTTCAACAGAGAAAAAGATAACTACATATTTGATTGCTTGACTGATTTTTACAATTGTTATATGACAAAATCAAACAAATTTGTTTCAACTTGCATTTTTGCCCAGGATACTTTAAACTCAACTTGCTAAATTTTTAGATCAGTGCACCATCGCTCGGCATTTTTTTCACCCGCAATTCATAATTGACACTGTTAGTTTCAGTACACCATTTAATTTCTCTCTGTTTGTGGATAGTATTCATAATGAACAAAGCACTTAATCTTCCTTTATTTTTTGAATCCTTGCAAGGAGAAACATTAAAAACCTTTGGACTAGAGATTGGAGTGAAACAAAAATTAAAACTGATTTCTGATCAAATGTGTGTTAGGATTAGTTGCGATAGTTGCTTTGCTTGGAAATGCACGTGTTTCATCGATCGTAGAAGTATTGTTTCTCAATCACTGAAGGCTTATTTCTTTCTCTTCTACTTAATGTTTTTAAAGACTCCATACTTGATCTATTTTTAAGTAATGCCACTTTAATTTAATTTTGGCTGCAATATCACTGCCCAGTTTTAATTTGTGAAAAAGGAGTTTGTCATTCATCTCAACTCTGATGGAGAATTACGACGTTAATGCTGTTATTGACGATAGTTTTTAATGGGTACTTGCATGTTTGATGCAGAACAGTTTGATATGAAGAATGTAAAAAATTTTAGACCCTAAAAATAAACTTTGAAATGTCAAGAGCTCTTACACATAATAAGACACATGGCCACATCTTTTTGCGAAACATTTCATCACATACGATTTTGGAAATAATTAATTTGTAATATTGTGGCAAAACTTGACGTGATTTCCTAAGGACCCTGCGCCCAGGAGGAGATTTACTGCTTCTTAGTACATTCCGATGAAATTTTTAAGCGGGTCACCTTAAATTTTATCACTAGACCAAAGCCAAAAAATTAGGAGATTATGTCGGGTAGGAGCTATAATATTTGCAATGGAACACGCATCTGAAAGAGGCAGCTGGGAAATTAAAGAAAGAAAGGCGGCAGGGTTGAGGAGGATTGAGAATAACATGTTGTGCAATTCAATGCCGTTCATTTCAAGATGAGGAAGCTGACAAGCTCCTCGTCATGCTACTGGTCAAATCTGAAAAGGAATTTTCTCATGCAGGGGAAGTAAGTAAAGGGAACGATGTTTGTGACAGACAAGCCTACAAGTGATCATCCGCAGGCAAGATTGTAAAAGCATCACCGTTCAATCGCGAATATCTTGGCTCTTTCGTGACTGAATCATCTAAGTTTTTGGCTTTGACCTATGTTGAGCCTTTTAAATTTTATCAAAACGTATCAAGTGCTAGTAGATCCTCACTTGTGCAAGGTTCTTTTAATATAATTTTCATTAAATTTTCTCATAATGATGCCTTTAACAGTCCTTAATAGTTTTTTTTTTTCATTCAATTCATACACTCCGCAGTTTGCTTAAGTATTTATCTTAGTGGATTTAGCAATATTGTATTGTAAATATGATCACGCAGTGGAAGAATTTCAAGTAAAAAGAGAAAGTTATGGAAAATTACATTCTAATGTTTGATTTCGAATTTTTCACAGGCCATGCAAGAGAGTCAGAAAGCAGTTTTGTCACCTACTCTTACTATAAAAAGGTGAAAACTGTCCTTGAATAGGAATAATTTTTTATGAAAAGATAATATTGATATTAGAGAAGCTCCCCATCTTGAAATCGTCCCTTTGGGGAAGTTTTCACCCCCGGCACTTTCACTTACCACAACCTTGACTTTCAAATAATCATCTATTTCCGTTTTTACCTGCAAACACTAGAACTGCCTCATTTAAGAAACAAGTAGGTCACGTAAAAGTTAAGGATTGCGATTCAAAAGCTTTGGGAAAGAGACCTTTTAAATGTGATGGAGCCTTGCGAATAAACAGCAAGATTGCTCCACTTTTTAACTATATGTTGTAAGTAGGTATCCAGGGTATGTTCAATTCGATGCATTTTTCGCCTCTCTCGGAATTTTTTGAATCAATTTGTAATTTTACTATCAATTTGTTATAAGATGGCACCCGAAAGCAGTACAACCAGATTTTATTTTCTTCTTGTATCGAAATATTTGATGTAGCCTTGCTGAAGCTTATTTTCTTTGCAAAAGAATTGTTGCTGTACCTTATTTGGAGATTTTTCAAAATGTTTCGTTGTGTAAGCAGCCCATCAAGTGAAGGAAAACAAAACAGAAAATGATTATGTTTGTACCTACGGACACTTGTTTGAATTTTTATAAATTATTTTTTTAATAAAATCTCCTATAAATTAAAATGCTGTTTTTAATTTATCTTGATCCAAAATCTTTTTTCGGAAGTATCATAGTTCATTTTCAAGAGGATTGCATTTAGCAAAAAGGAACTAGCGCTATTACAGTATTGTAAAAATGTTGCCTCTCCATAATTATCTAAAAAATCTCTCAGATAAGTTAGTAGAAATGGCTTCCCACCAAGAAATTGTCAATTTTAATGAAAAATAATTGTGGAAATTTTAACACTGTACCTACATATATTAAGTATTTTTAAAAGAAAAGGAGAAGTTCCACGATTTTGAAAGCACTGTAATCGCTGGTTCTTTTTTTACTAAACAAGATCCAAGAATAAGTAGGATTACCAGATTTGCATAGTAGCAAAACTTATGAAAAAATAAAAATAAATAGAATATCTATACGGTATTTTTAGTTTTTGATCAGGTATGAATCGTGATTTTTTTATACTTATGAAATTCATTAATGTGATAAACATCGATGGTGAACTCCAAAAATACGAATTTCAGTTGCAAAGTTTTTAAACCTTCGCTCCTATTTTATTTTTTAAAAGGAGACCAAATCAACATCATGGCTGAAATATGCTCAGAATATTCTTCACGTGGAGAAGAAAAAGCAACATAGTTTTCTAGAAATTTTGTTAAGTGAATTTCTGTGTTGAAAGTAAAGAAAAAGATCCTGAACAAAGCATGAAGGAACTTATTTTGTGAGGTTCATGTTACTTTTGTGGTGATGAGATCGCTTCCTTTAAAAAAGAAAAGAAAAAAATACAGCAAGGAAAGAGAAGAGTATAAATTACAAAATGATGAGGATGACAGTGTGAAATGATGAATGGTGAAATGTGCTGCCGTCTGATGGTATCAATATCGATGTCTTGCTGATGGTCAAGCTTTTCTCTTTCAGCCACTTTTTTTCAGCTTTCCTGCTTATGGTTCACCATTTTAACAGCAAATATCAACAAATGTATTGTGATAAAACAATACAAATTTCTGCCACTTCCTCAGAAATCGTGAAATTGTTTCTTTTAGATAAATGCTTAAAAAGAAAACTCTTCCTATACCTACTCGTCTCTTCTCACTGGCAATGGAGGTGTTTAGGTAAGCAGAGAAGTAAAGTTAAAGAGGGTTTACCCTGCATGAACAAGACCATACAAGTATTTTTCCTAAATCTAGCTACAACAATTTTTAAGGAGAAATAACCCGACGCATTTGCAAAAAAATGATTGAGGATTTAGGTGTAGGTATGCATATCAAGGAGTCAAAGAATGTTTTCGAATGAAAATGTCAAGATTCAAATAATAGCGCCACTCACTGCTAATGGAATTTCCATTGCTACCAACATTACTAAAAAGACCCAGAATAATTCGAGTTCAGTTATATGCTGATGCTGACCATTCCAGTAGAGGAAAATATGATAATACTTAGATTTTACCTCAATACGATATAATTAGAATTAAAAAATGACATTTTTTGTCATCAAACTTGAATTTTTGCAGTAATGGGAAGGTTAAATCTGTGACATTTCTGAAACTGAAAGCCGATAGTGTAATTTTTGTCTACGAAGAAATAATCAATAACTTGAATGGCGACTTGTGGCTGCGTGTAAACTGTGTCTTGAGCTTTGACATACTGGAATTTTATGAATTTACTGCGTTTTATTACCGGGAGACACGTAGTAATTTTTAACAAATCTTTTGGTCTGATCGGTTTCCGAAACTCGTTGTTTGCTCGTTTACAGCCATCTCGTATCGAACTTTTCTTTGAGACTTCCAAGTGTTCAAAAGCATTGTATTTTCCGTTAATTTTGACAGGTACGTTGTTTTACGATCACATATGTCTGGATTCTATCGTGCCTTTGTAGAGCGAACGAAGCTCCTCTTTGTTTAATGCAACTAATACAGGATGTAGCCCCCTTGCACCAACTAAATGGTACGGAATTGCAAAATGCCCCCTTTCAAGCAGGAGGGCTGAAATGATTGACATACTGTCTTGGTGTCTCATGTGTCAATTCTCAGAACTGTTTGTTTACCTTTCTGTTTGTCTCATGAGCCTTATCAATATTCTGAGTGATATGCAGATTGTTTTGGACACTACTCACCATATCACCCAGCATCTCACTAGTTACTTTCATTGGTCATATTTTTCTGACCAACCTTACTGTAGGTATATTTTCTGTTGCCAATTGATGCATCTGGAAACTTCTTTAACTGAATGTAGCCCGGAAGTCATATTCTCTCAGATCTTACTGATGGTCGTAATAATGCAGTAAGATATGAATAAGTTTAACTTCGAAGATATGAATCTAGCTCATAGTAAGCATGTTCCACTAATGGCAGTTGGAACGGAAGTTGTGGCTCTTGTTTCAATGACAGCTGCCAATTTGCTCCTCATCTACCTAATAACTTTTGAACCTAGTTAGTGTCCCAGCCTAAGAAATCTACCTCCTTTTGCACAATGGCAGAAGTTCATGCATTTATTTTTGATGTCTCAATGAAGACAGCAGATTGCTTGTCCCACTCAATAAGCAGGTAAACTTATTTGGAACGAACTTCGTCTCAAGTTCAGTTTTGATGAATTTTTACCATCAGCATCTTGTGTGAAGAGCTACCTATGATTTCCTCATTCTAACTTATTTTAGAAATAACATTCAAGCCTTTCATTCTCCCATGTAGATATTTACTTTTATGGATAAGCCAGAAATATTAATCCCTAATTTTGTAATTCTGTCCATTTAACTGTGTAGACAGCTACGCATTATGAGGATTCAAACATTTCTGACTCACTATAGAAGTAACATTAAGTCGATGAAACTGCAAGATTGTGTATCTTGGTCAAAGAACGCCCCGGGGCCGGTCCTGGGCCAAATCTGATTTCATGCTGTGACGCGATTTTTAGGTTTTTGTTTATACCTATTTTACATACACCTGATGATGACATCCTTGACGTTGAAATAGGTATAGTGGTTCTCATAAAATTTTGTGTCAAGTAAGTTGTAATTTCACTACATCGGGATTTTCAAGAAAACAATCTGCTGATCATAGTTTTTGGTTCAATCTTGGCCGTGTTGTTTAATTAAAAGCCAGACTATTGCGAGAGAGAATCATAGGTGCAAAAATTTTTCATCTCTCCAGTGGTTTGTGGTTTCTTATCAACTTTCTTAAAATTTATTTTTCTATCTTTTTGCAACTTTCTTTAAAAAAAGTGTTTTTGTGAGAATCTGTCTATTTTTCATGTATTTTTTTTCCTCTTTACATTTTCCAGACCCTTGTAGAAGGCGGTAGTTCGGTTTTAGTTTTGTAGTGGAACCTCCCACTGAATCTTTTGGAGGATTTCAATCGGTAAGTTTTTATTATCTTATAGATTTACTTTTACTTCCTTAGAAATATTCTTAGTGGCTCTTATCCTCTTAGACGAAACATGTTTTGGAAGTCAGAAAACTGTGATTTTGGCTGGAATTCTTAGACACATTATGAAACTGATATGGGTTGGAAGCTCTTCAGAACCTCTTTATATGATTGAAATACTCTTACTGATGTTAGTCTCAGGAAGATTTCAAATCAAGGAAGTTTCTAGGTGCGTCTGAAACTTTCGGTCCTCAAAGGCAAATGTCTCAAGGTGGTATTCAAAAAGAAGTTTCCGATTTTCTTCTCTTCACATATCTGTAACAATATCAGCAAATAAATAAAATAAAAAAAAAAAAAAAAAAAAAAAAAAAAAAAAAAAACCTGCAACAAATTCTATTTAAAAAAAATTCTTAAACAGCTTGCTCCCTAGCTCTCAGTTTCTTTCTTTTTCTTTTTTTTTTTTTAATTTTTCATAAATAATGTTCAGGGAAGAACTTTACACAAAACAAAAGCGTTGCCCTATTATAGTTTAAATGTTATTTTTCAAAATAACCTTGTGACAATGTTTTTCAAAGGTTTGGCGGGAGTTTGAGCATCATTTGATTGAATCCCACAAATACCCTGCTCTCGCACTTTCATTTTCTGTTATAAGCCTCTATCTATTTCAGTTCTACCTAGGCGATACAGTTTTAAAATTTTCCATGTATAGGCTGAATGATTGTCCAGGGCCCATATCTAAGGATACTAGAGGCTTCTTAAATGTCCAAGAGTTTGAATACCCTATTAGAGGCCAAAGTTCTCATGAAACTGCTATTCAAGCTGTTAAAATGCCATCCACTTACTTAATTTTGTCAAAAATATAGTTGGAATTGTATCTTTCCGTGCTATGTGCAGAAATAATTTGTCACTCTGGAGAGAAAAATAGAAAAGAATGGTAGGTTATTGAAGTAACCCAACTATGAGTCGGTTGAAATATGAAGAGTCCTCAAATGTGTTCGAAGCATTCATTTAAGTATTGCTTTCTGTTTATCAGATATATGTTGCCTTTTTTTCGTCGTGTCTGATTTTCAAGGTATAGTTTTGATAATCTTCAAAGACTCTGGAGGAGATGTTTTCCCTTCAAAAAGAAGCATACAGTGATTTTTAGGAATCTATCTAGTTTCAAAAAGAATACATTTTCTCTCCATGTGTGGAGAAAATGTATTTTCTCCTGCCTCAGTTTTGGTAGGTACTACTTAGCATGAACCTATGAGATTATTTAAGTAATTGATGCTCAGAGTGAGTGGGTGCCAATGTATAAAACTAAAACCAAAGGACATTGCACCTCTCACAGCTTTCAATCTTTTTATTTACCACTTTATTGACGCTTTACTTTTCATTTTTTCCCCAATGTGCCTACTTAAATGTGACAATTAACCTGATTTCATTACAATGAGCTTGTGCTGGTTATAACAACCTTACAGATATATTTGAGTTGAATCAGCTGTATTTTTTGCATACAAATTATGATCCCTTTGTTCTGCAATATACAAGCAAATAAATCAAAGAATCTATGCGATCATGCATCTCAAACAAAAGGCCAATAAATCTCTTATTGCAGTAAAAATACTCAGGATTCAGATCATGCTTTTTTCTCCAAGGCTTGTGACAGCCGTTTGTGAAAGTTGTGATGACTTCATATTCCCAGTCGGATTGTCGAAACGTCTGGAATTGCGTGATTAGTTATCTGATCGGGAATTTTTCCTGGAAGTTCATTTTCAGTTTCGTGTCAGAGAAAAATCGTGGGCCCCGTGGAATATTGGTAGGCAATTTCTTCCAGCGAAGCATATAGTTCAGAGAGTTTTTTTTTCCCCTCAGATGTGCCAAAAATGCGGGATTGCAGGTTACGTTAGGTAAGGCAGGCAGGGGTAGTTAAAGAAGCACAACCCGCACCCTCCTCCCCCAAACTCCAAGCACGATTACGCGAGGAGATTTGCGAACCACGCCCGCGTTCCAAAATTTTTGCGCGAAAGATTTGCGATCGGATCGGCGATTTCGTGCGAAAATTTCTCGATTTCGCGGAAGAATTTGTCATTACTCGCTCTTCCCTTGAGAATTTCCAAATCTTAATTTTCCAATTTACTTCCTGAAGAGGAGATTTGTACATTACTCTGAATTGTATTTTAAAGCTTTCATTAAAATTAGGGGACTCCCTGAACCCTAAGCAAAACTTAGAAACTTCCCGGATTTATTTGATAGAATATGTCTACTAGGAAGGAACTTTCTATATCCTTGCACATAAGTTTTTGTCAATCATCAATCTGGGCGTGTATGAAAGAAGAGTTTATTGCTCATTCCGAGACAGTTAGGTAAGATTTCACCTAGATTTATGGTAGGTGTCAGCACTGCCTGGATTAGGTTCCAGTCCTACAAGGGTATTTATGATACCTAGTGTTAGTACTTTCCCAGAGTCTAAATAATGCCACCCTGGGACCGGATTCAAGAGTCGTTTTGACTATAATTTCACCCTTTTGCATCGTTTATGCGCTCCGAAATTTTAGACGATGGTCGATCAGTGTTCAGTTTTTGCCTGTAGGCGAAATCTCCTGAAAATGCGGGAATGTTAGGAAAGCTAACGCGGAAAAATCGACTTTGAGGCTGGATCGGAGAACTGCATTATTACCTACCATTCTACATTCCTACCATCTGCCAAATTATGGGATTCGAGGGTGATGAAGGAAGGCATTTCTTTTAGACCCTGGGGCCCGAATTTTGCAGCCACTTTAACTCGGAAATGTAATATCCGTCGATGATTCCCAACCGCATTACCAACCAATCATAGGCGACGTAGCGCAGAAAAAAACTTCGTGCATGAGACCCAAAAATAAGTTCATATGGATCACTGAAGTTTTCGGATCACGCCTCCAAAAACTTGAGGTCCAGCTGCTGAAGTTCGGGTCAGACACTCAGACATCTGAAGTACTTCAGTTCGTACCGGAGTACTTCAGATGTATGACCTGAACCCTTCGGTATATACCGAAATACTTCAGATGTCTGAGTGTCTGACCCAAACTTCGGCAGCTGGACCTCAAGTTTTCGGATGCGTGGTCCAAAAACTTCAGAGATCCATATGACCTCAACTTCGGGTTCCATGCACGAAATTTTTTTCTCCGTGTTTGAAGCTGCGGTAAAGAATCGATTACTAAGGTGTTCAATGCGAACACCCTGATTATCAATCCTTTTCCATAGGTTTAAATGACAGATCAATCGATGTATCGCAAAAGTACGCCATGCCACTGTAAAGAAGCTACTTGGTTTCGCTCTTTAGTCGCACGGATATCTGAGTACCGGTGGGGAACCGACGAAATTTGGCCTCTGGTTTTTCTACCCCTGGAAACAGAGCGGAAACAAGAGAAGTCGTTTTTGGCGAGTTGAGATTGGCATTAACTAACGTTGCGTTGAGTGGTGGGTGCGCAGGCGTGGCTGTCGAGTTGAGTGAGCGCGGATCCGTCTGTCGCCTCTCACGTCACGTCGCGTCCGCGTCATCGTCCTCGCGACCGTGGCCGTGGTCGTCCTTCACCGAGAGCATCCTCCAATCCAAAAACGCCATTTTTCCCGCCGTCTCTCCTAGAGCATCTATATGGATTGCATCCTGCTAAAAGGAACCGGGAGCTTCGCAATGTTGCTAAGATTGTGCAACTTCATGCATCGTAATATAGCTATTGAAATCCTGGAAAAACATGGAAATTTACAAGGAAATTTTTGTCCTTTTACAGTTTTTAGCAAGTAAAATAGAAACTTTTTATAGATAATCAGGTTTTTTTCCGAGACAAAAGGAGCTGCATAATCTTAGTAACATTGCAATACTCCGTGTTCCTTTTTGCAAAATGCAATCCTTATGTGAAGAGATTATTGCCATTTCTGCGCTGCTCTTGGGTCGCTACACCAGTTTTAGGCAGAGGCTAAGAGAGGCCCTTCACTAGCCTCTTGGCGATAGGCGGGAACCTTTACTTTCGGGGATTCGACACTTCTCTGTGGACAATGGGTCAGCTGCGCTGGTCACAGAATCGTGTTTCGAGGCCTGACTCTTGTAGATCAGGTGAAAAAGAGTACGAACAGCAACTCTCTCGCGAGTTACCGCGCTTTGAAAAAGTAACTTTATGACGTCATTCACCGCGGTAGTGACATCCTTGGTTTCTTCCGCCTTGCTTTCATCCGAGATTTACAGTGATTAACCAGTGCAAATGTGTGCGTCACTGACTGATGAAAGCATGGTAGAAGAAACCAAGCACGAAATCTCGGTTAAAACTGAACGAAAAAATCTGTTTTGACAGATTTTATTATTCTTAGTTGAGCTACAAGAATCAAGCATCAAGACACGATTCTGTGACCAGCTTAACTGACCCATTGCGGTGTTTTAGAGGAGATTCGCACCGTGCATAAGGAGATTTGATTTCGTTGGAATGCGCATGCGCCGTTTTTCCTCCACGCAATCGTGTAAATGGCACTCAGGCGAAGCTGCGCCGGTATTCCGTGGGAGTGGTGGAAATGCCCTGCGAGAGATGAGTCGGGGGTGGGGGTGGATGTGGGGGCGGGGGCGGCGAGGGTGGTGCAGTCTGAAACTTGGACGTGACGCGAATGTGCAAAGAGCGAAATCCGTCGGCCGCCAGCTCCCGCCAACACCCTCTTTTTTCGCACCAACAGACTCATTTAATGGCTACATCATTCTTCCCATCTCTCATCCATCATTGTTTCACGGCTCTAGTCCGATTGTAACCTCAAACATAACCTCGAGTCCTTTTATGTCCAGTTTCTCATCGAGTGTTTCGAGATCGACCGGACCAGTTCGCCTTCAATTTTTCAATTAGGCAATATGAGCGACTCAGGAGCAGTAATAGTTGCTGCCACTAGTTTTGCCCTGCGTCTTCGCTTTGAGCGGAGTATTTGCGGGTCAATAGCACCCTTATTGAGTGTTCCGAAATCGTTAGGTCCAGTCCAGCTTGCCTTCAATATTGCAGTCAGGCAATTTTAGCGACTTAGGAGCAGTAATAATTGCTTGCAGTAGTTTGGCTCCATGCATTCGCTTTAAGCGAAGCACTCGCGAATTTGACGTTACTCTGATCGAGTTCTCTGAGATCGTTCGGTCCAAATCGCCTTCAATTTTTGAATCAGGCAATGTGAGCGACTTAGGAGCAGTAATAGTTGCCTCCATTAGTTTTGCCCTGTGTGTTCGCTCTGAGCAAAAGCACTCGCGAATTGATGTTACTCTCATCGAGTGCTCTGAGATCGTTCGGTCCAGTTCGCCACCAATTTTGTAATCAGGCAATTTAAGCGACATAAGAGGAGTAATGGTTGCTTCAATTAGCTTTGCTCTGCGCATTCCCTTGTTTTGAGCATAGCATTTGCGGATTAATATTACTGTCATATATGGTGTTCGAGAAAAAGCGGTCTCGAGAAGTTACATTCATTTTAATATTATTTTATACTAAGAGCGTTTTGGACTCATTCAGACTTCTGACCAGCCCGCTCTGTGTAGACCCAGTAGGCAATGGAGGCTGCCATAAAGAAGCAATGGATGAAATACTAATTTTTACATTGAAAATTCAATCCATGGCTCTTTCCTGCTGAACTCACTGCCTCTCTAAAGAATTAGTAGACGTACTCCTCGACACGAGACAGCTTTTCCCCTTGCCTTACTGCGCTCAGCGATTCTTTCCGTTTCCTCAATATTTTCTATTATCTGTGTCTGTATTTGTTTAAATCAAGTAATTATCAAACATGAGTATAATATTCTGTGTCTCTATTTGTGTAAATCCAACACTTCATTCTAAAATTTGCCAACTAGTCGTGCTACACTGGAAAAAAACACATTGGATCTAGAGTCCAGACTCTTGAAAACATTGACAAGAAAAAACACTCTTGATTCAATCGGATTTTTGCTTGAATCAAAACGAAATCCGCTTAAATTAAGAGGCTTGGTTCTTGATTTAAGCTAGATTCTGATTAAATTAAGAGTACTTTTTCTTGTCGATGTTTTTAAGAGTCTGGACTCAAAATCCAATGTGTTTTTTTCCAGTGAATAAGTATCAAATATAAGTATAATACGCTATTTTAGCTAGGCTTTCCGAAAGATTTCAAACTCGTTAATCTAAACCCCAACAAAAATTATAATGACCCCTTTATCTCGCGCAGTTCTTTTCGTTTGGCGAGTTTACTAAACCAACTACTCGAAAATTTATTCGAGAAACACAATAATTGCGTTAATCTTAGAAAGTCGCAGTGCGTTGATAAGTCAAAAATTGCCAACAATTAATGAGAACCTCGTACTTCGTCTACTTGGTCATGGTTTTTGATTGACTTCCCTTTTTCCTCCCTTTCCTAATATATTTTTTTTCAATGTTCATGTTACTTCTCGCATCACGCGTTGTGACCGTCGTTTAGTAATATGCTTATTAATTTTTCCCCTGTATGATTTTTTCAACCGTGTTCATACCCTTTTCGAAGGTAAATAACACTGAATACGTGAGTTTTCATTGTAAGCATTAAAGCCTCAGATTTGCTGTCACTGGGAAATGATTGTTGCAGCATCGATCGCTGACATCGGGAAATGTGTGTCGAATTATAGGAAATTTTGCGTATTTCAAAGTAATTCGCTTAAAAAGAGAAATCCGAGTAATTCACCCATCCAGGTAATTTTAATTTCAGACGCGTGATTTTATTCTGCATTGTGAAAAATGTGCATTCACCTTTAAGTTCCATTTCCCAGCTTGGTCAAATATTAGTGGTGAAAGTAAAAAACACGCATTTCGTTTTGCAACTTTTTAATTTATTTATTTTTTTCCGGGGAAAACTATTATGATCATTATTTCTTTGAATTTTCACTGATTTCTCGACGATCCATGCAACATATCCAGTGGACATTTCAAAAAATATCGCTAATTTCTTATCAATGAATAAACGACCGCAACTAAAGTAAAATAAAAATTTAAATTTTTGAAACTTCCCAATCTACCTAGTCACGTTTTCTGCATCCTCGCCATCGAGAATTTTTTCTGAAAGTGATCTCATGTCAATCTGCTTCCGGGATGGCTAAGGAGTCTCACGCAAGGAAAAAAAATTTAAGAGCATTTAAAAGTCCCGAAACTCTCCTGCGGGTCGATTATTGAAATTGATAGACAAAGCCATAGACCAAGAAGGCAAAAGGGATTTGGAGAGATCCTATTGGTGGAAGCGGGTGATTGCAATGGACAAAGGACGTGGGTGATAGATTAACTAACGGCAACCCACGAGAGACCCGATTATTAGTCCATCATTTTCTCCCTTAGTCTACAAGAGCCACCCGTTTCCACCTATAAGATCACTTCTTACTCTCCATGTCTTCTTTGTCTATCGCTTTGTCTATCAATTTCAATAATCAGTCCGCTGATCAATTACACATTTTCTAAAAAAAAAACGCAAGAGTTTGTTTCATTGTATCTTTCGAATATAATCAGCGTGTGCGAACATTCAAAGAGAAATATTCGCGCTAATTCTCAACCTGTCTTTTAAATCAGTTTTAATGAGGAGTGATCGGGGAAAATGAAGTAGCCGAAGGATCTGCGAAGGAAATGGTTCAAACTGCGAAAATACGCGGTGAAGAGGAAGTTTTGCGCGAAATTCGTCGTTTCCGTTGCCGTCACCACGCTATCGCAGCTTCATTTTCCGCCGTGCCAAGGATAAACGTCGTATGTGCCTTCAGGCGTTGCCAAATTTCCTTTGACAAATCACGAATTTTTGGACATAATTTTAAATATTTATCTTCCGAATTTTTAGAGAATTTAGTTCGTAATTAGATGTAGATAGTGAAAAAATTTCAAGGAAAAATATTCATTACTATCCTCGAGAATATATATCCTCCGAGACGAAATTTGGCAACACTCGAATGTTCATACGGCGTTTTTCCTTAGCACGGCAGTTTTGGCGACGCACGCGAGACTCCACTCAACACGCGAGCTCCACGCAAATATTTACCTGGAAACTCAAAACTCAGTCGCACGAGTAGATCAAGAGAGAAAAATGGGCTTTGCCTGTGGCAAGAAAACACAGTCGTGCAGTTTTCTAATTGAAATTTTTGCCATCGAAGCATCGCTGAAAACTGTCCCGAAGTGCGAATGAAAATCACCGCATACGTACCCTAGGAACCTATGTGAGAATTATTTTACTGCAGGGCAAACAGCCGTTCTTGAATTTGGACCATGTCAAATTTCGTAACAAATCAATGGCCTAAGTGCTAAACACTGGAAAAAAATACCCTTGATTCAATCAGATTTAAGCTTAAATCAAGAACCAAGCCTCTTAATTTGAACGGATTTCCTTTTGATTTAAGCTTAAATCTGATTGAATCAAGGGTCCTTTTTCTTGTCAATGTTTTCAAGAGTCTAGACTCTAGATCCAATGTGTTTTTTTCCAGTGAACCACGCACGCTGGAAAAAAAGTCGCTTGGATCTGGTTGCCAGACTCTTAACAACATTGACAAGAAAAAATACTCTTGATTCAACCCGATTTGTCCTTGAATTGAAGAGCCGAGCCCCTTGATTTAGGCGGATTTCCTGTTGATCCAAGCAAAAAATCCGATTGAATCGAGAGTATTTTTTCTTGTCAATGTTTTTATGAGTCTGGACTCGAGATCCAAGCGACTTTTTTTTCCAGTGCACCGGAAAAAAAGTGCCATCAGGAAAGCCTACGTCATCCTTGACTCGACCCCTTCCTCCCTGCCCGTCACCTACCGCGTCATCAACTCCTAGACACCCCCCCCCCCCNCCCCTACTATGGTGACGTAATTTATGGACGGCCCCATAGCTTCAAATGAGGAAATATCGATAATCGATCATCCACACCTCGCCATTGTGGACTCTTACATAGGGGCAGCCGATTCGATTGGAAATCTCCAACCCCTCCACGAACTTAATCGACGGCTTTGATGGGGTTTTATTTTCAGCGCCGCGACTTCCGTGAGCTCCGAGTCGGTGACACACGAGGAAAGAGAGCAACGGAAAGTTTCAGCTTTCACGCGAGGCGGGTCCCTGTCAGTGGCGAGGCGCGAACGATCGATTATCGATATTGCCGCATTGGAAGCTGTGGTAAAGAATCGATTATCAGGGCACTCGTCGCGAACACCCTGTTTATCGATCTTTTTCCATAGGTTTGATTGACAGACCAATCGATATATCGCAAAGCCACTGGTCCCTGTCCCGAGGATCGGGGAAACCTCTCAACGGATCCAGGAACGAATCCCGCTCATCGCGCGCCCCGAAAGCTCGCTATGCCTGTGCAGTAGTGTGCTGCCGTGCTAAGGAAGAACGCCGCATGAACCCTCAGACGTTGCCAAGTTTCTTCCAATAAAAACCGAATTCACTGGAAAAATTGTGAATATTATTTTCCAAGATTTTCAGACCATTTCGTACGCATTTTAATCTAAAATATCTGAAAATCTCGAAGATATATGTGCATGAATGTTGTCAAAAATACATATTTTATCAAAGGAAGTTTGGCAACTCTTGAATGTTCGTACGGCGTTCTTCCTTAGCACGGCAGTGTGCTAAGCAACAACGTAGCATCAGCAGGTCAATCTCGGTGAACCCCCCCGATAAAAGACTTGCAAATGTTCACGGGAAGATGGATCATACAAATTGACAATGAGCGAAACAGAATGGAACCAAGTCGTATTCTTGTGGGAGAGGGAGGGAGGGGGGGTAGTTTTGAGCTTAACCAGCACCACATTCTTTTCCGTGGACTAAAGGGTTGGGTGATACAGACAGCTAACCAAAATTGAATCCTTCAGTTCGAAAACGACCCATCCTGGGAAAATGGCATTTTTCAGTAGACGATAAAAACTGCGTAGTAGCCAGGAAAGGAGCATATTTGAGGGGCTTGGAAGACAAGGGGCTTTTTTTTTTATTGAATTCTAGGCAACAGGGCCGGATTAAGGGGGTGGCCACATAGGCCGCGGCCCATGGCGGCAAAATTAGGGGGCGGCAAATTTTGCAATTTTTTTTTTAATGCAGGTACAAAAAAATCGGATTCAGGAAAAACTTACAAACAAGAAAAGGTGACAAAATCTCTCATTTCCTGAGAGTTTATTTATTTCTAATTTTGTCGTATTTCGATGATACAAAAGACTGCGCACCTTTAATTAGTTGAGTTATGAGAGAAACCAAACACGTAACTTGGCCTGGAGCGGCGCGGCGCAAAGAGAAATGATGACGAGGACTTGAGATGAAAAGGAGAAGCCCTTGACGCGGCGGTCGGCATGTAACACAAATTAACGCCTACGAGACTGCATGAATACTTCACGCATTGCGTCAAACGCAGTACGGTCAACAGCGGTCGGTCGGCGCGGCGCGGCGTGAAACACACAGTGCCTACAAGACTACATGAATACTTCACGCATTGCGCCAAACGCAGTGTGGTAAGCGCGGCACGGCGCGGCGGCGGAAGTTAAAATTAATAAACCACATTTATGTTTGTTCTTTCTTAATTTTTTAGTTCATTTCTTACAAATGAAAGGCCTTGTCCCCACAGAGATAGGTTTACGGAACTGAACTTTCGCGCGAAGTTCCGTGAACTTTTGCTAGTAGTGTTGACAAGGCTTACGCAAAAAATGTGTCCAACACGAGTGAACGCATCTTATGCACCCTTCTCCCTCCAGCACGTTCATTTGATGGTTTTTATTGATGTTTCAAAATGAATGAGAGGAGGGCGGCAAAATACAGGCGGCAAGTAGGTAAATCCGGCCATGCTAGGCAACAGCAAAAGTTTTATCACCGCGGAAACTTGAAGCTAAAATTCGAAAGTTCTTTGTGAAATTCGCATTTTATCCGATGATAAAAGAATGTTGAAAGGGAATATTCCCTTAGGATGGCAGTCAAACTCGCCCACTGCCTTCTGCATCTGCCTTTCCTCGTGGATACCCCCTCCCCGCCTCTCCCGTTTTTTACTCCCACTCCATTCATTGCCACCGGAACATATACTGTTGAAAGGGGCGCCGCCGTAAGGCAGCAATTTGGCAACGCTGGGTTTTGTCTACGTAAAAAAACGATCAATATTTATCAAAGCAAGCTGCCTGTCACTTAGAATCGATAATTCATAATGGACTTAAACGGAGGAAAAGCAGTGTTACCAATCGATAATCCTCCCTGGGCGGGAGGTTTGACGGAGGATTGCAGAACTCAGAGCGTTGAGTCAGAGAGAGCTTAAGCTTCTAAAGGAACCGGACATAGGTCGTACATCTAAGGGATGTCTTCCCTTAAAATTCACCTTTCCGATTTCCGGTGCCTTTTAATCAAAAGACAGTTCAGATGGTCCACTGCACCGCACAAATAATTTAGTCCCGAAATTTTTAAAATTAGCTGAGATACGAGCCCCCTAGTCTAGCAAAATTGCCAATGGTCGGAATAAAGGTACATAAAGACGGATATATTGGGGGAAGAATATCTGGAGGCAGATGTATTAGGAGCCATCATATTACGTCATTTATGTTATGGTCTCAGATCGGTATTCTTTTGAAGGTCTCCGGCTTAGGTCTGGTTTTATGAGAGACCGTAGTAGACACCCCCCCCCCCAAATACACAAAAACGTGTTTCGTCACCCTGGGTACTCACAATACAACCGTGCAAAGTGCAAAATGAAAATTCCCTACCGCTGAGAATGTCTCTTATGATTTTATACAACTTTAAGGGGCTTAGTATCGCGTCTTAAGCACTTTAAGGTATGAATCAATATAATGTTTTTCAAAATTTAAAAATCGGGTCCTTATGTACCATTTTTTTAGACATTTCGTGATTGCTTGGGTCCATTTTGAAAGTTTAAAAAATTCTATTTCACAAGATGTCACTCCAGCAAATTTTGCACACATTATATGGCCGTATACATAACACACGAATAATTGGCGTGGTATAGCATTTACTCGGTGGAACGCATTACTCTGGGAAAGTTCTTTGGACGTTTCTTCAGGAGACCGCGGGGTCTTAGGTAGGTTGTAGTCCTGCACGAAACACTAGAATAATAATTACAGAAAAATCCCCAGGAAACTGAAGACGCGTTGCTAAGGACCGCCGTGCTAACGAAAAACGCCGTACGAACATTCGAAAGTTGCCAAATTTCCTTCGATAAAATGTTTATTTTCGAATAAATTTACGAATACTTTTCGTTGAGATTTCCAGGAAAAGGTAAAATTGCGAACAATATTATCTGAATAATAGGAAGAAAAATATGTATAAATGCTCCTGAAAATTCTTGATTTACCAAAGGAAATTTGGCAACGCCTGAAGGTTTATACGGCGTTCTTCCTGAGCACGGCAGAGGACGACCAATCGAAAGTTGTCATTGGGTTTTCCCGCGCAAGACGAAGGAGAGAAAGGCAGAAATCTGTGCGAATCTTGGATCTCATGCCGTTAGTCTTGAGCACCCGACTACTGAAGGGGTCGAGGGGTACAAGCAGGGGAGCATTGATCCACAGCGAGGGACCCCGTTCCCCGTCCCCCGGCCGTGGGGGTTGCAGGTGAAGGTCGTGGGGGTGGGGGGTTACGTTGGCGAGCACCACCCACACTACCCGCTCTACGCTATTGCGTTTTCATTGAAGCCCATCGGCGCAGCGCGGCGCTTAAGAGGTTCAGATCAACGGGTTCTCGCGTCAAGCGGCATTAAAGCCCCGATGACGTCATTCTCCGCAAGTTTCCTTCCGAGCTCGATCTTCGAGCTCTACCAGGGTAAGAAAAACCGGGCGTTTCCAACACACATCAAAGGAAAGTTTTTGAATAGGCCGTTCACTACTATTGATTTAATTTTTTCCTCGGCTTTTTCATTGCCTCCCTTTTTTTCTCTTTTTCATCCCTGTTTTGCTCTCGTGTTCCTCCGTCTTTTTATCGATTTTACCCCCTCTTTTCCTCTTTCTGTTCTTCACTAAAAAAAAATAGTTCTGTTCACACGGCTCGTGCACTTCTTTTGTAACAGTCACAGAAGCTTCTGTTATAAGGACAGAGTGCTCTGTTCCCACGACCGAAGTTCTGTTCTCACAGCGGAAAAATTCTGCAAGTGTAACAAAGAAAATGCAGGAGCCCTGTGAACAGAAGGTTCTGTCGTCAACACCATCAATTTTTTTCTGTGTTCTCTCTAAGTGTACTTCTTAAATACCATATACCAGAAGTAGCCTTCCCAATTTTCGAACTGGCCCTCCAATTCTATAACCTTTGACCTTTCTTTTGGTCCTCAATTCACACTGAACCAGCAGATACGATTTTGAGCATTCTGATACATGTTTCTTGACCGGAATTTTGCGCAGAAAAAATTACTGAAATCAACTCATAACTAATATATCACCGTTTTTTATTTTACATTCGCTAAGAGAATTTTGAAAAAAAAAAACTTCAGTCTACGGAGCCAAACCTTAAGGACAGCGATTTTCCCCGCAATGGGGTAGAAAAATCGGACTTGGAGTTTCCAGCAGGAAAAACTATACTATCCCGGAGATCAAGCTGCAAGCTGTCTCATTTATTGTTGTACCTAAAAAAGATCCTTCGATGGTTGCTTTTAAATTCAACAGTTTTAAGCCAAGTACTTGCTACATTCGAAATTGAAATACACCGGAGGTAAAAAGCCTCTTGGATCCAGCGTCCAAACAAATAAAAACTGACAAGAAAAAGTACTCTTGATTTAATCGGATTTTTGCTTGATTCGAAAGCGAAGCCTCTTAATTTGAGTGATTATCCTTTTGACTCAAGAGAAAATCCGATTGAATCACGAGTATTTTTTCTTGTCAAATTTGTTAAGATTCTGGACTTTGCGGATCCAAGAGACTTTTATTTCGTGTCTATTTTGTGGCTCAAGCATCATAACCTCCAATTATTTCGACATTTTTGAGCATTTTGTACCGCATGCCGGTAAAACTTTCCTTTTAACAGTAGCGCTATTCCTCGATTTTAAGTTTCATAGCATCGAAATCGTTGACGCTCAGATTTTTTAAGCCCCCGTTAAGTTGAGGCGTCGTTTGGGGCCTTTTAAAGGGGTCGACGTCGCCGATGCTCCAGCGCGGCGCACAGTGGATCGAGTCAATCAGAGAGGTCGGTCATGAAATTTTTGACTTAAACTGCAAATTTTGATGTTTATTCCGTCGCATTTTAAATTTTAAGGGGTGCCCCAAGATGAAAATTCCACTAGGAAACCAATGGAATCACTTTTAAAACCTCAAAATTGTGTATTAACGGAGTCATCAGGGTTTAAAGTCTCCAAATTTTGTCCGACCTCTCTTATTGACTCGATCCACTGCGCGGCGTTGCACAGTGGATCTAGTCAATTAGAGAGGTTGGACATGGACTTCTGGACTACAACTGCAAATTTTCTTGTTTATTTCGTCACATTATAAATTTCAAGGGGTGTCTCTGATAGAAAATTTTATGAGAAAACCAATGAAACCCATTTTAGAACTTTAAAGTCTTGAATTAACGGAGTTAAAAGCGTTAGTTTGATGTCTTTAAATTTTGTCCGACGTCTCGTATTGACTCGATCCAGTGTGCGGCGTCGCGTCGCCCAGTGTGCGGCACCACCCTCGCTTGCAGCTGCCCGTCACGCGTTCATCCCTCGCCCTGCGGCCACCCCCGCAGCGCAGCGCGACGGGAGGGGCGGCGGGCCAACCTGCGTCAACGTGCGCCCCGACGCCGCGACGCGACGCGGACGTCGACGTCGCGTCGCTCAGTCGTTTCGCGTCGTCCGCTCCGCCCGGCCGCACGCCCCCGCCCCTCCCGCCCGCAATCTTGCCGCCCCCTCAGCCTACACGTGCCTTCCCCCCCCAACCTCCTCCGAATTAGGTGTCGATGGATTTTCAGGTGTTTGAAAATTGATTTCTCTCATTTAAACATGAAAACTACTCGGCGAACTGAACGCGAGGATGCCTTTGATTGTTGAATCGGACAATATGGAAGGGGAAGCTGGGAAATGTGCAGCTGTTGAATTATACGCGATTTAATCGATCTATGACTTTTCTATGAGGCTCATTCTCATTCTTAAAACTATTTTTCTGTAATTTATCATGCCGGAGTAATTCAAATTGTTGAACATATTGTAGACTCAGCGTATGAAGGGGTCTCATCGACTGATTCAGGCAATAGCATGAGCTGCACTAAAATTGTCCAGTGCCCAGTGATGTCACTCAAAAGCCTCATCGATTTTATCGATTTGACTCCGAGCCTCTTTCAATGATTAATTTTATTCTTTTTTATCATCACATTAATTTTTTTTTCGTCACTATTGCCTGCCGTATTAACTCTCAAGTAATCTGTAACCACATCAGTCTTTTTTTCTCCTTACTTTCAAATTTTGAATCATTCTATGAGAAGTGATTCTTTCTGCAATTTTTGCCCAACTCAAACGCAAGCCTTGAATGTTCCATAATAATGATATCTCATTCATATTTGGTGGAAATTCGATTGAACTCCCTCTTGGTATCCATCTAAATTTTTCGGCCAATCCATTCCATATCAACAGATGCGCTTTCCAAAAATCAGTCGAGTTTCGGCGGTTGTTTAAGTTCATATTGGATTACGAGACGTGTGTGCTCCGGTTTCAGGAAATCACGAATTATCATCAGTTTTAATCGCTGCTTGTACGTCTATTTCATGATTTATTATTTTTAATCTTAATGACTCCGATTTGTAAAATGTCACATTAATCTAGACCATTCGTTCAATCAATTACGTTTTGTCGAGTTCTCGAAGTAAGGAATAGCTCATTTGAAGGTAAACCCGACGAAAAAGAAGAAGGAAATGGGCTTGAAGAACCCCAATTTTTCTCTCCAAGAATCAATTTAAAAATAAAGGTCGGATTTGTCCACCTCATCGATGGTCAACTACTGCGCGACACGTATGCATGGGAGATGTTTTCTTTTTTAAGTGTATTTATTTGCCGAAAGAAGTACACCATTCCTAACTTGAACCGATCAGTTCACAGGTATGAGTGAATAATAATGTTTCAACTTCAGCTTTTTCCAAGTATTTCGTCGGCCTTCAATTGAAAAGCGTATTATCACTGGAAAAAATTCTCCCGGATCCAGAGTCCAGACTCTCAAAAAAATTGACAAGAAAAAATACTTCTAACTCAATCGGATTTTTGCTTGAATCAGAAGGAAATCAGGTTAAATTGAGGGGCTTGGCTCTCTATTCATGCTAAAATCCGATCGAACCAAGAGTATTTTTTCTTGTCAAATTTGTTGAGAGTGAGGACTCTGGATCCCAGAGACTTTTTTCCAGTGATCTTAAAACATGTTTAAAATAATATGTTTTAAAGTAAAGGCACCAGGGTTGCCGCAGTCTAGGAATACCGGGAATGTCAGGGAATGCCCAGAAATGTCAGGGAAAAATGACGGAAATGTCAGGGAAAAATCGTCATATCACCTTTATCTGCTTTCTCGAGTGGGTTTGACGTTTCAAACAACACATTTTGCCTGAAAACTATTTCTAACTATGTCCATTAAAAATCTGGAATTTTTTCAACTGTCAGGGAAGTTCACCAAAATGTGCCAGGGAATTCAGGGAATGGTCAGTGAATTTGATTTTCCAAATTCTGTGAAAACCCTGTAAGTTATATTGATTTTGAAAATGTTTGATGTTTCCACCGTCTTCTGGATGAAATTTTGACAAGAGATATTTCGTAGTGTTCAGTTCGTTACTCTGTCTTATAGTTCATTCCTCACGGAATATACGATATAGTCGATATAGTGCTGAGCACTAACTGTTTAGATCAAATGGAGCCAGCTAGTACCTATGGCAGAAGCGCTGAGCCCTAAAACTTTAGGGTCCAGCCCTACAGACTGCAGGCCTCAGCAGTACTGCCATATTAGCTGGCTCCATTTGACCAAAACAGTTAGTGCTCAGCTTTCTACTAGAGTCCCTTTATACCCAGAGTTAAGACAACTCGATTATCAGCTGACTGGCAGCCGGCCTTGACTGGCCATTGAGGCACAAACGAGTGCACCCAAACGAACGATATTGAGGGATAAGGATAAGGAATCCTGCGATGTCTGTCATCCAAAAACAACAACATCAACAAAATTGATCAATTAAAAAGAAAATGAGATTGGTTTGTGAATAATTTCTTAATCTATTTTCATTTTTGACCGATGGAAATAACAATTTACTCTTGATAAACCACAATTAGGTAATATTTTCATTATTTTTGTTCACATTCGAGTCACCGCCATCTTGGTGCACTCGTTTGTGACCCCATCAGCGAGAACCAATCAGAATTGGTTTTTTTTTTAGGCCACTTTCAGCCCAACCAAAAGTGAGTTGTCGTAACTCTGGGTATAAAAGGAGAAAGGGACTCTACTTTTTACCGTTTTTTCCCGTGCTGAGAGGTATATTCTAATGGTAGAACGATTTGTGTGTTGCAGGTTTAACTGTCGAGGGCGGGTCGGGGAAGGATGGTGAAAGTGCAGGATGAGGAGCCAGAAAGAACGCTGAAACCGGAGTCGAGCGGCCCAGCCGGCCCGGGGGCGGCAACGACGGCGGCGACGACGACGACGAGCGGGGGGGCCCCGCGGGGGGCCCACATGAACAACGGCAACGGGGCGGCACCGCCGGCGGCGGCCGAGAAGGCGCCCCCGAGCAACGCCCACTCCAACTCGGGGCGCCCCAACTCGACCCCGGCCCGGGCGGGCGCCAGCAACCCCGGCGGCCCCCGCGGCAACTCCACCTCGTCGGCCAAGCTCCCGGCCACCGGGACGAGCGGCGTGGCGACTCAGCACTTCCACTACCACTGGTCCTACCCGCCCGGGGGCCCCGGCTCCGGAGGGCCGCCGGGTCCCGCCGGGGGAGGCCCGGGCCCCGGGCACACCCCCGCCCCGGGGCCCCACCAGGCCACCTTCCACTTCGGCCCCGGCTTCGAGCCGCAGACCTCCCCCCAGCAGCACGTCGTCCACTTCCACGTCAACCCCGGAGTCACCGTCAGCTTCCAGATGGGAGACAGCGTCCAAGTTATTAAAGGTAACGAAATAGTCTATCTCCAGTCATGTATGCGATGAATCAGTGAGAACGAAAACAGACCAACTCGAAGAAATGAAAATAATCAAGACACACAAAACTTCATATTAGGTGAAGAAGTTAGTCTAAGAAAAATATTTTTGGTGCGCAACAGCAAGTACTTAAGGACACTTTAAATGCCCGAGTTGGAACACACGGTAATTCAATGATGACCTTTATGAAAATTGTCTGTCCTTAGTGAAAAGTGAGAATTTTCGAGTTACCGAGTCGTTGTGTTTTCGATTTCACTGATTCAAATGTCATTAGAGTCGACGCCAAATAAGTTTACCCACTTTCAGACTGCGACAGGAGATCCGCCATCTCGAATCTTCCATTTACTTTACGTGTGAAAGTGACCTCAGGCGATCTTACTATTGTGCTATGAATAGCTTTATTTTCCGTCGTACGTCAAAACTTTAAGGTAATAGGCAACTTATTTACCTCTCATAACCGCGCAAGGTTTGGTTAGGTTGGGTCAGGCTTAGGTTAATTTGATTCGGTGCCTAGACTCAGGTCAGGATAAGTTCAAGGTTACTTTCATGTCTCTTAATTTTTCAATAGACAGCGTCATTTTTGAGCGGGTGATAGGTCAAAATGTCCAAAAAAAATGTCCGAAAGTCAAAATGTCCAAACCCTGAATGTCCAAAAATCTAAAAAGGCCAAATATTAGTACTGTCCAACAGACAAATAAGTCCAAAAGTAGTCAAATGTCCAAATGTGAGATTAGGCATTGGTTGAGCTGTCATTGGATTTTTGGGTGCAGGTTGGCAAGCTGTTTGTGAATGCAGCCATAGAAACAGATGCGTCGGATAATGGAGAGATGCAGGTCAGGAAAATATGGTGATAAAATATTTCATGAGAACAGGCAAATTCTTACTTCCAAAAATGCATTGTGATTTATTTTTCAAATTTTGCGTGATTTTGACAAACATAACAAACGTGGCTAATATTACCCCGTTTGTCATGAAAAGCCAAAAAAAAAAAAACAAAAAAAAAAAATCTATAACAACTTAATTTGGACATTCACCCACTTTTGGACTTATTTGTCTGCTGGACATTATTGATATTTGGCCTTTCTAGATTTTCGGGCATTCATGGTTTGGACATTTTGACTTTTGGACATTTTTGTTTGGACAATTTGACCTATCACCTTTGAGCGTTTTATTTGACGGTAGCGACGGCATTTTTGTGAATTTTTCTAAAGAATTGGAGAAAGAGAGCAATAAAGTCTTTTGTTTTCGTCAAGGATTCGTTTTCGCAGACCATCCTTGCTCTTCACTATGCTTTCGGCTCTTTTTCAGAGGTAATTTCTCATAATTGAATCGGTCGATGTTAAAACCCAACCATTCGTCGCCTATGGAGCTCTGACTCCCACAAGAATACCTATGTTTCAGAGCTCAACAGATAATGGACATCTGCGGTTTTGCCATGGAAGGATTCAATTACAAGCCGGGTGATACCGCGAAATGCGATTCCGAACAGCGGCAACCTGCGGTTGCCGCAAACGCAAATGAAGGCTTTAAAACCTCCCAATTCCTGTCGCGCAACGCCCCACAACCTCAACTTCCGTTCGGTGATGATACCCTCCAACGACTTGAGCTATAGCTTCAAAAATCACCAGAAAGTCCCTCCGCCATCTTCCAGCACCCTCAACACCTTCAAGTTTCTCCTGGCTCTCTCATTCCTCGGTCAAATTTCGCCACTACTAGCGATGTAAGCAGGCACTTTCCATCGGGCTGATCATTGAAATTGATAGACAAAGCAATAGACAAAGAAAACAAAAAGGATATGCAGGTATCCTATTGGAGTAGTTTCCCTTTAAACACGAAGTTCATCAAATTTCAGACACCTGCAAATTCTCCATTGTAACCATCCGTTTCCACCTTTCCGTTTCGACCTTCGACCTTCGACCTTTTCGGGTTCGATTTTCTCATTGATTTTTTTCTCGATCGCATTATTTGTTTCAATGAACAGCCCGCAAAATGAAATTCTGAATTTTAAAACGGATTGGTTCGTACAGTTTCTACTGTTTTTTTCGTAGTAGTACATCCGGCGCTTGAGCCCTTCTATAACTGACCGATTCATTTGCTCTGCAATCGGCGGATCGAGCGTTTTCTGCACCCCTACGGGCCGATTATTGAAACTGATAGACAAAGACGACAAAAGGAATTTGGAGGGATCCTATTAGTGGTATGGAAGCTTGTGGTTGCAATGGACAAAGGACGTAGGTAATAGACTAACCGACGGCAACCCACAAGTTAGTGATCCGATAGTTAGTCCATCATTTACCCCCTTAGTCTGTAAGAACCACCCATTTCAACCAATAAGATCGCCCTATACTCCTTATGTCTTCTTTGTCTATAAATTTCCATAATCGGCCCGCTGTTAGCGAGGATTTGCGGCTTAAGTTGACTTTCCCGGGACATTTCATCAGAAAAACACACAAACAAGGTAACCACTCATATCATCAGGGTGTCTACCGTCAGTAAAGACAGTAAATTCCACGTTATCTGGACTAATCAGGCATAATTGAGGAAAATCGGTCATTGATCAGGAAATTCTGAGTGCTTCAAGCATTTTCAAACCTTTTATTCATTTCATTAAATCTGTTGATTTTTGAAATCAAACGAGTGTCAATTATTTGCGCAAAAATCAGGAAATCTTATCTAAAATATCAGGAAAATCCAAACTTAAACTTTAGTGGACACCCTGCTCGGAGAGCCCCCCGGAATTTCCGTCAAAGTTCATGAGAATTCTCGGTAATGTTGTCGCGGGTATTCCCGCGAATGCTCTCGGGAACTTATCTGGAATTTTCCGTTACTCTCTAAGGAATACTCCTCTAGGAATTTCTATTATTATACCTGGGAATTTCGATCAGTGCCCCCAGGAATTATTATCCCGGACAATATACCCGGAAACCGTTACAGGTCGCGAAAATTTGACCAGAAATTTTGTTTCCATTCCCGGTTTTTGCCCGAGAACCTTTATTCACCAGTCTCAACCCAGTAGTTGTTCACGGAATTTTCTTTCAACTCGTTTCTTAAAAATTTCCTCGCTCCGATATTTTATTATTTAATCACATTCCGATGTTCAGCTGTTTTCTCATCAATCAATTTCTCTCATTTTTGGCAGAATCAAAACTGCGTACAAATTCTTTATCAGCAACGTTATCCTTATCTTACGGCCATACTTTTTTTAAGCTTGTTTTTTATAGTTTATGCCGAGCAGAGAAGCATGCTTCTAGGAATCGGTGAGATATGAAAAACCTAAAAAAGAAAGGTAGCTGCTCGTCAATTTGTATTTTTATTAATTATCACGATGCTTCAATGAATTAACTTTTTATTCGTCCTTGAAAATACAGGCGACTGATATGACTTAAATTAATACCAACTTATTGAGTTACGTTGAGAGAGAAGACAGAGAGAGAAAAAAAACACGCACACACACTTACGAGTCAAAGTTACGAAAGCTGATTATGTATTTAAAAAAAAAAACAGATTTGGTTACGTACTGAGGTATACCAGTAAATATGACAATTATTCATCTTTAAGCAAAGATTAACAACCGATAATTTACATATCAAGCTGTCTGTGTGTGTCTCGTTAGAGTAAGGTGAGAGTTACTGAGTAGGTAGGAGCAAATGTTATTCTCTGAAAAAGTGAATTCTATTTATTTCTCGATCTCGAACTCTGGTTTTATGTCCACCTGTTGAAAATTTGTTACGCACCCTAAATTGAAGGTAACGCACTAAACTATCAACCAATACTCAGCGGAAGGGAATTTATACCGATTTTAAAGACATCCTTGAGCTTGACTTCTTGGCTATTCACAGAAAGAAATTTCAACACAAACGTTTGATTACTACGGGAAGTAAAACACAAAGTAACCCTAGCTTTCGGTTGACAGTTTCAAGAGAAAATGCCAGCTAGTTTTCTTGAAGAAATTCAATAAAAAAATGGGCGGTAAATATCAACGTCGCAGTCGGAGGAATGCATTTTCCCTGTCTCTCCATTGTTCTCTGCGCTCAATTCCTCGCAAAGTGTACCAAAATCGACACAAAATTTGTGTTGGTTTGTGTTTCACTTCCTATATTAAATATTAAACAAAAGTAACACAAGAACACAAATATTTTTATCAGGATAGCGTTAGGGCCCCTCGACAAAATATGGGTCAGATGGTAAGCGATTGACATAGACAAAGTCGTAAAATTGAAGCCTGTAACTCTGCTTGTTAGTTATGAACTTACTGATAAGATCAAAATGCATTTACTGATTACATCCCCTCTCCTCCCATCTTGCACTTGCTAATTACTCTCTCTCCTTCACCCTGCCTTCTGTTCTGCCGTGCTAAGGAAGAACGCCGTATAAACATACGAGAGTTGCCAGATTTCCCTGGATAAAACATTAATTTTAGACGAAATTTATGCATATTGTTCCTTGAAATTTTCAGATATTTTAGATTTAATCGCGGACAAAATAGTTTGAAAAATTGGAAGACAAATATTTGTAAGAGCCCCAATAAATTCTAATTTTATCAGAGGAAAATTGGCAACGCCTGAAGGTTCATACGGCATTTTTCCTCAGCATAGCAGTGTCAGTGTTTGCCTCCGCTGAGAAATGCAGACGTGAACGGAGCGCCAAACGCCCCCATACGTCCACGGAGCAAATAACAGCGATTAGCAGAGAATTAATTGTTACGATTTCGATGTTTAATTAAATTTAATTAGGCGCAGAAACCTCGTGCCCACCGCTACGCAGGGACCGGGTGCTCCGTAACTGTCGGCTATGCAATGAGTGTCGGATGGGCTCCATAAAAATAAATAAATACAATCATGCAATTAGTCTCTTTGTAAATAAAAGTGTGGGAAGCGGGATTCCGTGCAACGCATCGCAGGTTGCCAGTTTCAGCATCCGCATGTCGCGTCGTTTTTCCTCCTTTCCATTTCTCCATTTCTTTCATTTTTTCACACTAAAAACATAAATCTTCATAATCCAGATTTAATAAAATTACTGGTATATCACTCTATTCATCTACCAAACACTACCCTAACGAAAAAAAATATCTGCAAATAAAAATAAACTAACAAAAGCGACGACTTACCCCGCAAATTTTTTATTTCTTCAGCTGAAAGTGCCTATTAAGAGCTGATTTCACAGTATTTTTCACTGAAGGTGAGCATGTCCGAAGTTGGAGAATTTGTACGCAATTTTTTTATTGCTTCGTCTGAAAGTGCCTAAAGAGCTGATCTCACAATATCTTTTATAAATTTTTTTCTGATTTGAGAAATAGTATAAAAATGTATTTAAAAGTGAGAAAATGCGCCGCCTAGTGACGTCATGTCGCTGCATTTCCCATTTAAACGCATGCATTTTAGCGTGTGCATTTTAGCATCATGCGTGTAAAATTTTGTAAGTGCAAAGAAGAAAGAAAATTAGTTCTCCATGTAGCGTCGGAGTTGGATTGGGAGTTGAGTATCAGATTTGCAAGGTTTAATGACTCTGAGTTTGCTGAAAGTCGTGGCGTTGTGGGTGTTTTGGGCTGTATCATACAGGGTGGCGAGTTGAATGAGATTGCGATAATGTTGCAGTGCTGCCGTGCTAAGGAAGAACGCCGTATGAACATTCGAGAGTTGCCAAATTTCCCTTGATAAAACATGTATTTTTGAAGACATTCATGCACATTTTTCTTTGAAATTTTCTGATATTTTAGATTAAATTGCGTACAAAATTGTCCGAAAATTTTTGGACAAAAATATTCTCAATTTTCCCAGTAATATACGTTTTTATCGGAGGAAACTTGGCAACGTCTGAAGGCTCATACGGCGTTCTTCCGTAGCAGAGTGGTTTCATGACAGTCAACGACTATTGACAACGAATCGAAGAGAAACACGTGTGAGAGCTTGGCTTTGCTGCTGCTGCTGTCGTTGACGTGACGCTAGATATTCTACTTGTGCGTAATCCTCACCTATCCAATATTGCTCCCACGAATTCGACTTGTGATTCATGTAATAATTCACGAATTTCACCTCTTCATATTTTCAAGTTTTCCCCATCTACAGCCGCCTTCCCTGCCCCCGCACTCCCGCAGCCGCACAGTGGAACGAGTAAATAGGAGAGGAGAGGTCGGACAAAATTTGGAAACTTTAAACGCTTATAACTCCGTTCATACAAAACTTTGAGGTTTTAAAAGTTGTTCCATTGTTTTTCTCGTGAAATTTTCTCCTAGAATCACCCGTTTTAATTTGAAATTTGACGAATTAGACATAAAATTTGCAAGTTTAGTTAAAAATGTCATGTCCGAGCTCTCTGATTGACGCGATCCATTGTGAGCGTGAGCCGTGAGCAATAGTTGAGTGCTCGAGGGATTTTACTGGACTTCCTTCTAAGAATCCGTGGTTTGCGTACGCAAAATTTATAAGTTCTAGTAACTTTTTCAATTATAATTACACCGCACATATAAGCTGAAAGAACTACAACGCCCCCTATAAATAATATAAACAGTAAATACCCGTAAAAATAAGAACTAATGATAAACACAAGGAAGATTTTTGAAATAAATAATTTTGTGTCCGTCGAGTTTTCGCAGCTTAAAGCCAAAACTTTAACAATTTTTTCCCCCTGGAGTAGACTTATTCGTTTCTCAATATGGCCAGGACTATCCGCACGCGTGAAATACTGTAGTAATCAACTCAAATGCCTGACGCGAGACGTCTATAGTAGTCTTGGTCACGAGATTTCTAGTATTGTGGTCGAAATGAAAAGCATCAAGGTCGCGGAAAGTCTTGCTGTAAAGTCTCGGAACGAAAATATAGTATTACTAAATGCCCCTCTGGTCGGCAACTGTTATAGCTCACAGGGGTCATCCTCAATTATTCACGTATCAGAGACAAGAGACCCTCCACTGGCCCCTCGGCGACAGGTGGAAGCTTTTACTTTCGGGGATTCAACAATTCCTTGTGGACAATAATTATTAGGGAGCAACAGACATCACCCTTTTTTCGGCTGTTGACCTACCTACCTGCATGGTGGATGATGAGCTCGGGTGACGTCATGAGCAAAACAATCTCCAAACTTCGGCTTGTTTGCAAAACGAAACAGCCAACACGTTTTTAAACATCAACCATGTAAGTAAGGCATCAGTGTAATGTTGAAGTCCCGAAAGTAAAAGCCTCTACCATTGCCAAGATACCAGTGGAGGGTCTCTTGTCTCTGGACCAGAGACTGGAGACCCTCCACTCGTATCTCGGCTATTGTGGAAGCTTTTACTTCCGGGACTTCAAAATTAACTGTTGACTTACTTACATGGTTGACGTTTAACAACGCGTTGGCAGTTTCGTTTTGCAAACAAGTCGAAGTTTGGGAAACTTGTTTGGCTCATGACGTCATCCGAAGCTCATCATCCACCATGTAGGTAGGTCAACGGCCGAAAAAAGAGTGATGAGTTGATGACTGTTGCTCCCTTGTAATCGTCCATAAGGAAGTGTTGAACCCCCGAGAGTAAAAGCTTCCACCTGTCGCCATGAGGCCAGTGGAGGGTTTCTCTCTCTTGTCTCCGCTCTGCACGTACCTATTACTCCGAGGGTCCTGCCCCTGTGGCGAGTCGTGGTCCAGTTGCGACATGTTGTCCAATTTTGCAACCTTGTTTTTTCGTCGGATGTTTTTTGGCATTGGCGAAAAGTCACAACTGCGTCTGGCGGCCGGGTCGACTGGATGAGTGTGAGGAATGCCTAATCGAAGAGCCAAGACAAAGGTGGTTCTCCTAATCGAACAATAAAGCAATAACAAGAGAAAATGATGCACGGCGCAGCGCGGGACAATAGAATCCCTTCGTGTCAAAACCGAGCATTTCCATCGACTCGTAAGCCCGCAAGCCCGTAGGAACGCTCGCTTGGCAGGGCTCAATGAGAAAATTAAAAAGCCGGCTTTCAACGTGGACCCGTGCAATAATAGGAGATGAGCTCGGCCCGGGAATAAGTGTCATTGCAGTGTCAGCGTGAGCGAGGATCCCGCGATGAATCGATTCATTTATTTCATTTCGATTTTTCGTCCAGTCGAGAAGCGCCAGCGCACAGGGGATCGAGTCAATCCTAGAGGTCGGACAAAAATTGTTCGACTAAAACCGTAAATTTCGATCTTCATTTCGTCAAATTTTAAATTTTAAGGGGTGCTCCTCAGGGTGTCTACTAGTCCGGAATTTTTTAAGGGCAGTCCGGAAGTACTGATAAAGTGCGGAAATTTCGCAAGAAAGGTCCGGATTTTTTTCCAATTTTTTTGTCATTTCTATCCAACTTGGAAAAAATTCAATTTTTTGCAATTTGTCAAATTTCGTCAAATGGAGGCACTGAAAAAGTACTGAATTCTTCTGTTGAGGAGGTACTGATTTTTCTGGGAATGTACCGAAAAAGTACTATTAGTACTGATATTTGGCCAGCCTGGTTTAGTAGACACCCTGCGCCTTAAAGAAAATTTCACGAGGAAACGAATGGAATCACTTTTAGAACCTCAAAGTGTTGTATAAACGGAGTTAAAGGCGTTTAAAGTTTCCAAATTTTGTCTGACCTCTCCTATTGACTCGCTCCACTGTGCGTCGGCGCCGCGATGAGCCGATGCGATTCGATTGGTCGAATGCCGCGCGACGTGAGTTGATGATTCGTTGATCCGTCCATTGATGACACCGCGCCGTCGGATTTTGTAGCTTGTAGTTTGTTTCATTTCAAACTTCCACGTTCCTTTTAGCCATCGGCACACACCGCTCTTCATCATCGCGAGGGCCACCGCCCGCTTGGTATTCTCTCCTGAGAATGGATCTGTAGCACACAAGAGACACTGGAACATTGTGGTGCCGTGGACCTGGAAAACTCGGAATTCACTGGACTAAAGAGTCTTTTGGATCCAGAGTCCAGAGGAGTGTTCGAAACTCACAGGCGTCAACGTGCCAAATACGCCTAAAAAAAGGGCCATGGCGCCTAAAAAATGAAGGCTCCGCGCTAACATGGCCTCTAAAAATTGCCCCCTAAAAATCTGAATTTTCATATCAGGTGATTATTCGAAATTTTCAGCACCACAAGTGAAAGCTTTTTCTATTCTTCACGATTTCATCATTTGTGCTGTTATCTGTCCCAAGTTACAGTTACTTACTAGTTCTGTTACGAAAACATCTTGCGTCCAACTTTTCACTAAGTGCGACGTAATTATAAAGGCAAAAAGTCAATTTGGCCCCTAAAAAATCTTCAACGACTCCTAAAAATCGGGCTTGATGCGCCAAATGACTCCTTCAACTCAAAGGTGAGTTTCGAACACTGGTATAGCACGAATATAATTTTACTGAAATAAACCAATGAGTGCCGCCTGAAGCAAGCAGAGCAGTGTTTATGCTTTGTCCGTTTCTGGGCGATTGTTAATTACTGAGGCATATGTGTTGGATTTGCCAGCCGCGATAATGAAGGCGTTTTAAACGCGGCGCGTCCCCGAGCTTTGGTTCGTCCAGATATAGTTGCTATCAGAGCTAAGTCCCAAAAACGATATATTAAGTGAAAGTGTTGTTTGAAATACCGTCGTTGAATTGTGCCAACCTTAAGTAGCGTCTTTGCGATCTAAATGAACCATAACAGAAACTTAATCTTTTTAATGATTATATACTTTAGCGCAACAAAAAAGTGCCAAGGAAACGGTTTTTTTCTTTTTCCTTTCTTTTCTTTTTTCTAAATGTTGAATTGGACGTATATGCTAATGACAGAGTTGCCACAGTCAGGGAAAACCGGGAAATGTCAGGGAATTTTCAACAGTCAGGGAAAACCGGGAAATAACGGGGAATTTAAAAAAGTCAGGGAAAATCGGGAAATGTCGGAGAAAATGACGAAAATGACGAAAATGTCAGGGAAAATTTGCTGAATCACCTTCATTTGCTTTCTGGAATGGGTTTGAGATTTTGAACCAGAAATTTTGCCTGAAAACTTTTTTCAATTATGCCTGCTTAACCATCAGTCACATCTTCAATTGTCAGGGAATTTCACCAAAATGCATGTGTCAGGGAAATCAGAGAAATCAGGAAAATGTCAGGGAATTTCATTTTTTAAAGTCTGTGGCAACCCTGTACTGAATTAAATTTTTAAGGAACCGTGTATATAAATTTTCCATGCTTCTTAGATCCTTGTTTAGATTGATATCATTTCTACGTAGATCCTATTTAGCACGTACGTCAAAGTGATCCGATTTCGCCGAATATGAATCTTTATTTAGAAGAGTCATCGAATTGTTTAATGAATGCTCTTCTGTCCTATTTTCCTCAGCTTTTCAGCTATGGGTCTCCGCTCAAGATGAAATTTTAGTCGTGTTAATGTTTACTTATTGTAACAAGTAACATATTTTTGGTTATAATGACTTGGAATATTGAATCATGACAAGTAAACCTCCGTTGCCGCAATCAAAATTTTACTCGGTGCAGTTTAACACCTTCTTGGTGCATTGAGTCCTTCTCCATAGCGTGGAAGAAACGGTTTCCTCTGTTTTTTGTCAAGAATCCAATTTTTCCCCGCTTACATCTCCGTAGTGAGGGACGTGTTGAGTACTTGACAATATACAGGGTTACCACAGTCAGGGTAAACCGGGGAAACTGGAAAATGTCAGGGAACTTTAAAAAATCAGCGAAAACCGGGAAATGTCAGGGAAAATTTGTTAAATCACCTTCATTTGCTTCCCAGAATGGGTTTGAGGTTTCGAACTACAAATTTTGCCTGAAAACTATTTTCAATAATGCCTTCTTAACCATCCGTCACATCTTCAATTTTCAGGAAATTTCACCAAAATGTGTCAGAAAAATCAGGGAAATATCAGGGAATTCCATTTTCTAAATTCTGTGGCAACCCTGAAAATGTTACAGGCCCGTTGTCGGTTCACTTCAGAAAATTCAGGAAATGTGGGTTCACTTCAGAAAAATTTAGGAAAAATCGCTCTGAGGCGGAATCGGAGTCGTAGCGGCATGTGGATGGTGAAATTTTCCCCGGACAACCGGTTGCATTTGGCGGAAAATTCTGAGCCGTGTAATGATTCATATTTCATAACCGAGAACGGAAAGTGATGAATGAGTTTTTAGAGCGCGATGGACGCTACTCGTTGTGGAGGGGGTAAGATGGGAGGGGGAGGGGCACCGGAACTGACTTTCCGGCCGTCAACGAGTGGTAGCGCTGCTGATGCCGTTTCGACGTGCAATTTTAGCTATTTTAGCGCTAGTGCGCAGCGCACTAACCCAGAATCCGTACACGTATGCACTGCATACGTCTCTTCCTGAAACGCAGAAAGTTAGTGGATTCGTTTGGTTTTAAATTGGGCAGGTTGTTCGATGAAAGGTGTAACTGCTCAATGTGTCAAGTTTGGAGCACTGGAAAAAAAAAACACATTGGATCTAGAGTTCAGACTCTTAAAAACATCGACAAGAAAAAATCAAGAACCAAGCCTCTTAATTTGAGCGGATTTCGTTTTGATTCAAGCAAAAATCCGATTGAATCAAGAGTATTTTTTCTGGTCGATGTTTTCAAGAATCTGGACTCTAGATCCAAAGTGTTTTTTTTTCCAGTGTAGGAAACATGAAAAATCTTGATTTCATCGAACATTTTTCCTCTCGCTGTTCAAAAAACCAACATATGTTCTACATACCAACTGTAATGAGACCGCAGTCAAACGAGAAGGGTTCACGGAGACAAATATATGGTAGATTTTACCATACTCTGACACAGTGATACGAGTATGGTAATGAACTCCAGACTTTGGGGTAGCATTTACCATATTATGGTAAACATCGAGATGGTACCAAAATCTCGCACCAACGTTGCGATTCGTTAGTCACCGAATCGGAAGTTCCGAACTCGAATAGAATGGCAGCTCGGAGCAGTGTTCGAAACTCACCTTTAAGTTTCAGGAGCCCTGTGGCCCATCAAGCTCGATTTTTAGGGCCCATTAAAGATTTTTTCGGTGCCAAATTGACTTTTTGCCCACATATCACGGCGCATTTGGTGAAAAACCAGACTCAAGATGTGGTAGGTGCAGAAATAGTAGCTGTAACTTGAGAAGGAGAAAAGCTCCAAAAATCACCAAACAGAAAAATTAGGATTGGGGGGGGGGGGTTT
>NW_017547211.1:968814-980543 GCF_001854935.1 Bemisia tabaci | reverse complement strand
AGAAATGACTTTTCACGTTGTTTTTAGGGTCAATAGGGAGAAGAATGTTATAGCTAGAACTTATTTATCTTCGATTTAAACAGAAATTCCTTCAACTTTTATAAAAGCTCAAGGACTCACGTGGTGCTGTACGGACTCTAAAACACAGCGGTGGCGCCCCCTGCGCGGAGAAATTTCTTACTTCACGCAGCTGTAGATACACCTTAAGGAGTACTAGTTTCTCCGAGAAACGCAGCAAGAAAAACTGCTCGGCTAGTGCCCTCAGGAATTTAACAAAAGAGCCTATCCCTGCTGCGCAACGCAAAAACGCCGTAAACGCCATTTCACATCTTTTGGAAACAATTAATCATAGTAGGAAAACTTGTGTACCCTAAATAAAAATTTTTACAGAATTCTTTTGCAAATACTATCAAGAACTTAACCTGAAAATTTGAGGAGCATGGGTAAAACAGTTTTTATTTTATAAAGTGTTAAGTTCCAAAAAACGAGGGAAAATCTTGACGGATTTGCGGTGTTCTTGCTTAGTACGGCAGATCTGTTTAAGTCTTAGATTTGATTTTAGGATCGGAATATGAAGGCGATTCGGGTGAAATAAAGAGGTCTTCTCTTAAGTTTTAACGCAGATTAAAACCTATTTTACTTAATCAAATCCGAAGAATGGGTGCACGGACACCAGAACAGCAGCTTGGTGCGTGGATGCATGGAAACTTGTGTAGTTGGGGGCGCACCGCTGGAGCGCTGGGGTCGCTTCACGTGCACTTTCACTCCCCCACCTATTCCCCCCCCCGCTCCACTCCTCTCCTGCTGGGGCAACCTGGACCCGGGACCTGGGTGGGGTGGCATTATTTTGCGAAGCGCGGTTCGCACAGGTGACCTGCAAAGTTTCACCGACCCCCCCCCTCCTCCCCATCGATGTCGGTCGCCGCTCGGGTGATTTGAAGCGATCATTGCGGTGAATACTCGAACGAAGGAACGCTCTCTTGCACTCGTTGGTGGTTCAGACCACAGTGGCGAATCTCGAAAGTTGGTGACATTGTTCTCTCTCCGTTTAAATCCATCATAAGTATCGATCGAAGGCGAGAGTGTGTCACCCAAAATCGATTTTTTTTGCCTTAATTATAAAAACAGTGTTGCCAGCTTGCAAGAATCTTTTCTGTCGCCACCAACCATCCAGAAATGTTGATAATATTGATAATAATTTTATGAATATTAATATTACTATATCTACTAAGACCAAGTTATTAAGATGTAACATTTTAATACGTCTGGTTAATAGACTCTTCGAAAATTATGATCCCTTTGTCTTGGCTGATTTTCTGGGTTTTTGCTGTCCACTCTGAAGAAAATACGCTATTTTCTATTTGGCACGACAAAACCAACGAAACTTTACTTTGTCGTTAATCGTACCTTTTCGGTGCAATCCGCCCTTGAATTCTTTTTATAATTTCCATTATTAATTGTCGCTCCGTCGACTGGATATACCACTGATTTTATTAATCTTTTATGTTTTACTTGTTTCAGGTGAGACTCAAATAAATAGCATGATTTAGAAAAAAAGAAAAAACTTACCTCCGTGGAAATCGTGAGTTTGACCTAATCCTTAATCACTTATGTTCTTTATTAATATTGACAACTTCAAACGAAGGCAGAATGATTCGCTTGTGAGGGCTGATTGTTGAAATCTATAGAAGAAGTGGTTCTTATTAACTAAGGGAGGAAATGATGGACTAACTAAAGGGTCTTCTGTCTCCCTTCCCTCTCTCATCCCATTTGTTCCTCTCCGCACTCCCAATGCCCCGGTCCATTCTAGTTTACAATATCTGCAATTGGTGAAAATGTAATCTTTATTCCCGTTTGTGACCCTTTGAAGGCCTCAAATTCGAGGACCAATCAGTAATGGATTCGCGTTGTCTTTACTCTCAGTAACACTGAAAAAAAAATCTCGGTGTATTTACTAAGAAAAGGGTAAAATTACTAAGAATTCAGGGTTCTATTTGATCCCAGTTTTTTCTTGGTAAAATTACCATTTATGGAGTTGGTAATTTTACCGAGAAATCTCGGTAAAATTATTGAACTTTCTCGGTAATTTGACTGGACCTTGGTAAAAACGCCAATATTTTTTATCGACTGTGGTAGAATTACCGAGATAAAATGGCAAAGTTACCGGGAATTGATTGCCACTAAAAGTGGTATTCTTACCTGAAAAAAACTGTAAAAATACCGGTTTTCAGGTAAGCTTATCAGCCTGTCTTTGTAAAATTACCAATAATTGATTAAAAAAAAGTGAGATGGTAAAGGTACCAACGGACCTTGGTAAAAACGCCGAGAATTTTTTTTCAGTAAAAAAGGGATTCTAAGTAGAAGAAGAAGTATTTTCAAGTGCCCAATGACGTCGCTCACAGGAGAAACCGCAGCAAGGGGTGAAGGGAAATTCCGAAGCGGAGCTCGAAGACTCCGAGAGAAAAACCGATGTGAAAATTAATTCGGTAGGCTGTAAAAAGCGTCGTTAAGCGAGATTTGACAGTTATTGCCGGTGCCATTAAAGTGCAGGTCTCTCCGAGATAATGAACGCTTGACGGGAGTGACGGCAAGCGCGGCGTAAACAGCGTCAGCCATCTGACGTGTCAACTCTGCTGTCACATCGCATCCGTGCCGAGCGAAAAATGAGGGAAAAGAATCTTCCGCATCCACCGCTTGAAATAGGAAATCCCTACAGTGAGAGTATGGACACCGGAGAATCCATTTCTCATTGGCTCAGCTTTCTTACAGGGTGTCTACAAGTCCGGAAATAGTACTGATTTTTTAAGGGCGGTCCGGAAGTACTGTGAAAGTGCGGAAATTCCGCTAGAAGGTCCGGAATTTTTCCAATTTTTTTTGTCATATCTGTCGCAAGTTGAGGGAGAAATTCAATTTTTTGAAATTTTCCGGATTACCAAGGTGTCTACAAGTCCGGAATTTCCGGAAATAATAGCAAGAAGAAATTTTTCGAATTTCGTCTAACAAAGGTACTGCATTAAACTGCATTATAATCTGGTTGCTTACTTCGTGCTTTAAATATGACGTATCAGGATTGGGGGGGGGGATTCATGACTCCGTTTTAGTTGAGCATTTTTTTTGTCCCGAATTGTTTTTAGAACCCTTTGCCCTGCTCTTGTATAAACAACTCAATTTGGGAACCATAGTTCCTTCCTTATAGTAGACCAATGGTATACGTAAAAAATGATGATTTTTATTCTTCCCTCATCGACGAGCTAGCAATATTGTCAACGCACATCAGAGACCTAGAATAAGGGCTTGGAGAGGAGGGGGGAGAAAAAGAGGGAGGTAGAACGGGAGNGGGGGGGGGGTAATAAATATGATCGTAACGAGAAATTATTGTCGCCCATTATCCATCTTCAATGCAGGAACATCAATGTCGCCCGCATGAGTCGACTGTATATTTTTTCCTGTGGAGATCCACGTTGTCCATGCGCTTCGGGCACGATGAGCTTCCAATGACAAACGAATTCTCTCGTCATTTAGTTCACTTGAATCATCCTCATCATTCAGAATTATCTGCATTCAGTCTTTCACTTCCTCTGTAGAGTCGCCGTCGAAAACTCTGGATGTGGAGGCTTTGCTCGCAAATCTTTGATTGTTTCATCTTAGAGTATGCGAGAGAGCTGATTTCGCAGTATTTTTTCATTATTTTTTCCTAAAATGGGGGATTGTAGGAAAATAGATACACAAATGAGAAACTGCACCGCGTTGAACCGTCATCTGTCCGCATTTCCCATTTAAACACATGTATTCTGGAAAATTGGATCATTACGTCATCTCTCCCAATAATTGTTTAATTTATTAACCAGTGGTATCCTTGAGTTCAGTTCACTCAGTAGTTTCCACGTTAACACGAAATTTATCAAATTTCAAACACATGCAAATTCTTCGTTTCTCAAAAATCAGATTATATCGCGCCCCAAAAGATGAGAAATGGACCAATTTAGAGGCTTTGTCATTCCATCAATGTCCGATGTATCGATTCCAAAGGATACAAAAAAAACACTAACCTTAACTCTAAATTGTGCGTTGAGTAATTAAGTACAACTGCAAACTTTCTAAATTTTAGATAGCCTCTAATTGCATCCTGAAGTTTCCAGTTTTTTAAAATTTTCCAAGATCTGGAACTCCCCTCCCGATTGGAAAGGAAGCTTTCTCCTAAAGTCCAGACTCTCTTCTTTTTCGTCAACTCAAATTTTCATCCTAGGAAGGGGCCATATAAGTTTTCGAGAAGAGTCCACTCTTTCTCGAGGGGGCGGGGGAGGTTAGACGTATAAAAAGCTCCAAAACACCCCTTAATCGCCGATACCCTCTTCCGGCTGGGTATTCTCCTCAGACAGCCTCACCCTCTCGGAAGTCACCTGGATCCGAGCCCGTCCTTAAAGAGATTTAATGGGAGCGAGGTCTTGGATCAGGATCCTCGAGGAAGAGAAAAAAAAGTGTGAATAAATGAGTCGAGGGGGGAGGGGGGGGGGGGGGGGGGGGGGGGGGGGTGTGGGCGGTGAAGCTTGCAAGGAGGAAGACGAGAAAGGATTTACTGAGAGGGAGATTATGCTACGGGACGAACGGCATTCACTTTCCTTTCACTTCTTGACTATCTCGGGTCGACCATGCAGTGGCGTGGCGTGCTTTGCGATATATCGATTGTTCGGTCATTCAAACCTATGGAAAAGTATCGATAAACAGGGTGTTCGCAGCGAACACTTTAACAATCGATTATTTACCACAGCTTCAAATGGGGAAATATCGATAGATCGCAAAGCACGTCACGCCACTGGGGTCGACGTGCCCGCACAGTCCCGTTCTCAAGGAAGTCGACCGTGCCTTTGCCTTTGCTAGGTCCAGGGTGCCATGGAAGGAAACAAAGATTCGAAAGATTTTAAATTACCATGAAGTACCCCATGAACTGAAATTTGACGAAGAAACCTGATTTTTCCCCATTTTGGAACACTGCGCGGCCGACATTTTTAAAACTGAACACAGTTATATGCACGGGGGCCCTATCAGAACATTTACGGCCGAAACCCGTGAAAAGAGTGACTTTTTTGTCCTTTTCCCCGTCTTTTTGCCGTAAAAATGCTGTCAAGAACGATGGCGGTATGCAGTGTTCGAAACTCACAGGCGCCAACGCGCCAAATGCGCTTAACTCCTAACTCGAGGTGAAATTGCCGAAAAAATTATCTAAAAAGTTGGAGGAGAAATATTTACAACTTTTCCCAGAAATTCGTAATTTACCAAAGGAAATGTGGCAACGCCTGAAGGTTCATACGGTGTTTTTTCCCTAGCAGGGCAGCATGGCAGACAAGCTGTTCGATCATAATGTCAAATACGATGCCATTTTCGACAGTTGTTTTTACGATTAAATATCACCCTATCGTTACCCAGAAGGTTCTCCCTTGNTTGGGGGGGGGGGGGGCTCTTTAACGCGTCGCCGCTGTCCCATCTTTCGCCGTCGACAGCCCTCTTAAGGAATTCGTCCGGCAATCCTAGACCCACCCCTTCCCCTTGAGCACCTGACGTCATTTATGGACGGCCCGAACCCTCCACCCGGGGTCGGGGGAGTGTTGGGGAGGCGCTCGGAATGCGGGAAACGCGCGGCGCGGCGGATGCGTCGTCATGGGAGCTCAACGCTGCCGTGCTAAGGAAAAACGCCGTATGAGCATTCCAAAGTTGCCAAATCTCCCCGAATAAAACATGTATTTTCGAAGAAAGTCGTGCATATTTCTCCTTGCAATTTTCAGAGCTATTAGATAAAATTTCGAACAAAATCATCTGAAAAATTGGAGGAAGGGTATTTAAAATTTTCCAAATAAATTCGGTTTTTATTCAAGGAGATATGGCAACGCCTGAATGCTCATACGGCGTTCTTCCTCAGCACGGCAGAATGGGCTCGCAGCAACAATTGCGCCAATAATGAGCCACCGCTCACGACCCAGAGCCCAGAGTGCACACTGCACACCGCGTAGCGTGCACGGGCAGAAAGGGCGTATCCGCGCGGGGGGTTCCGCGGCAGTTACGCTCTTTCGGCCGAGCCAGGAGCAAGGAGACAGGCACCCATCCATGGGCTCGTTGCCGAGTCGTCTCAACCACAGGGAACTTTCTCCCGAGGAATAACGGACCCACCCGGTCTGCGGACTGATTATTGAAATTGATAGACAAAGCGACTGACAGAAAGACATAGGAGGCACTAAGCGATCCTATTGGTTGAAATGTGTGGTTCTTATAGACTAAGGGAGAAAATGTTGGACTAACTGTCGGGTTTCTCGTGGATTGCCGTTAGTTAGTCTATTACCTTCTGCCTTTGTCCATTGCAACCACTAGCTTCCACCAATAGGCTCCCTCCATATCCTTTTTGTCATCTTTGTCTATAGCTTTAGCCAAAGCTGTAGACAAAGAAGACATAAGAAGTATAGAGCGATCCTATCGGTTGAAACGGGTAGTTCTTATAGACTAAGAGAGAAAATGATGGACTAACTATCGGGTCTCTCGTGGTTGCCGTTAGTTAGTCCATTACCTACCTTCTATGTCCATTGCCACCACCCGCTTCCACCAATACGATCCCTCCAAATCCTCTTTGTTGTCTTTGTCTGTAGCTTTGTCTATCAGTTTCAATAATCGGCCTGCTGCGTGCCGATTATTGAAATTGATCAACAAAGCCATAGACAAAGGAGACCAAAGAGGTATGGAGAGATCCTATTGGTGAAAGCGGGTGGTTGCAATAGATAAAGGAGGTAGGCAATAGACGAACTAACGGCAACTCACGAGAAACCCGACAGTTAGTCTATCATTTTCTCCCTTTGTCGATAGGAACCACCCATTTCAACCAATAGGATCGCTCTGTACTTCCTATGTCTTCTTTTTCTATAGCTATATCCATCAATTTCAATAATCAGTCCGCTGGTGGTATATAGCTTTGTCTTTAATCTCAACAATCTGCCCGCTGAATGGATTATTTACAACGAGTTCATATATGTGAGAATAGAGTGTGATATAGGAAGTTGTGAGTGGGGTCGGGCGGTGGCAACGCAGGTTGGCTCGGCGAGGAGGCAGGCGGGCAGGCCACTCCGAACTGGCACTTGCAGTGCCGTTATGCGCAACGGGGCAACGGGGCCCGGGCCCAGTCGCACGGCGGAGACCCCCAGCCAGACCCCCCTCCCCCCCGTCCCGCCCCCGGGCTCCCAGCTCACAGCACCGGCTCCACCGGCAACGAAGCCCCAATACTCCTCAAAGCTCGCCAAAAGAGCTTCTCCCACACGGAGAAAAAAACTTCGTGTACGGGACCCGAAGTTGAGGTCATATGGATCTCTGAAGTTTTTGGATCACGCATCCAAAAACTTGAGGTCTAACCGCCGAAGTTCGGGTCACACATCTGAACTTCAGGTCCCGCGCACGAAGTTTTTTTCTCCGTGTAGAGTCGCCCATTTTCCAGTCGAAGGAGGAATCCCGTTCAAAATCTCACCGAGAACATTGTTCTGCCCTTGTTTGGGTTTTTGTCTAGAGTCATCTCTAGATCCAGGGGGGAGGGGGGCATGGCGGCGTGGCCCCCTTTCGGGCCAAAAGAGAGAAGGAAAAAAGTGTAAAGGGGGAAAAGGGAGAGAAAAAAAAGCTCCTAAAAATCTACTGCACTGGAAAAAAACACATTGGATCTAGAGTCCAGACTCTTAAAAACATCGACAAGAAAAAGTACTCTTGATTCAATCAGAATCTAGCTTAAATCAAGAACCATAAGCCTTTTAATTTAAGCGGATTTCGTTTTGATTCAAGCAAAAATCCGATTGAATCAAGAGTATTTTTTCTTGTCAATGTTTTCAAGAGTCTGGACTCTAGATCTAATGTGTTTTTTTTCCAGTGTGCCCTTGTTTGGGTTTTTGTCCAGAGTCATCTCTAGATCCAGGGGGGAGGGGGGTATGGCCCCCTTTCGGGCCAAAAGAGAGAAGAAAAAAAGGGAAAAGGGGGAGAAAGAAAAAAGCTCCTAAAAATTTACTGAAATGGTTTCAAGACAGAACTGTATAACCCAAGATGCCTTCTTCCGACTCACTCTGGATCCGCCACCGTCCAGAGTACCTATACAGGGAGAGTTCGGTCATGGTGGTAATTTTAAGGTCAGATCATGGAGCCTGTAGGGTCCAAAAGGGCAGCTAACCTATAAATTCAAATTATCCAAAGTGAATGATTATTGCAATTGTCACGACCCGTCGTCTTTAAAGCATGTGTTTAACTTATCTTTTGCATAAATGTACTCATTATTGCTAAAGGACACTCATTTATGTACATTTTTGGCCATCTTGGTTTGACATTGGAATCTGAAGATTGACGAAGACTTTGTTTGTGAATTGTGTTAGAAGGTTGGCTGCCCTTTTTGGCCTCTTGTGCTCCATATTTTGACATTGTCCGTATTCTCCCTTTCTGGGTACTCTCGAGTCATCTTTTTTACTCCCTGAAATCTCTATAGGAGGCAAATTTTCAAATGCGTCGCGCCTATATGTAGGATTTTAGAACCCCCCCGTACGATTTTTTACTCGTCGGTAAGGGACATGATTTTGAGGATTATTTTGACCAACCACTGGAAAAAAAACACATTGGATCTAGAGTCCAGACTCTTAAAAACATCGACAAGAAAAAGTACGCTTGATTCAAGCAGAATCTAGCTTGAATCAAGAACCAAGCCTCTTAATTTAAGCGGATTTCGTTTTGATTCAAGCAAAAATCCGATTGAATCAAGAGTAGTTTTTCTTTTAAATGTTTTCAAGAGTCTGGACTCTAGATACAATGTGTTTTTTTCCAGTGACACTTACTGTGAAGGAACTTAAAAAATAACTGATGTGATCTTTTTTGCGATTTTTGCGAGACTAGAAGCAGTGTCAGACCCCTTCTTCCCTCTGACGTAATTTATGATATGACGTGAATTATGAGGGAGGGGGTGGGGGATTGCTCGCCTAGTTGGCCTTTTTTAAGGCCAATTTTAATCAGTGTAACGGAATTCTGTAAGACTTGTCGAGGCTCCGCCACTACCATCTTCCCATTCCACAAGATTTTGATGAAATGACGTCTTAGATGAAGGCCTGTAGGGTCGAATGAACCGATGAGCTTTATTTGGAAGCTCAAGGGAAAAATGGGAGAAAGCAGGGTGAGTCGAAAGAGGAGAAAAATAGAGATGAATGGAAATGTAGTTTAAAGGCGTGGTCGCGTGGCGTGTGGTAAAACTTGGCGATGCGACGCACAGTGGAATGCGCCGTTGGAAGAGGTCAGACAAGAAAATTTCAACTGAAACTGCACAATTTGTTGTTCTTTTGTCTCATTGTAGAGTTTAAGGGATGCATTTCGTAGAAAATTTTACGATAATACTGAGGAAACCCCTTTTTAATAACCCTCACTCTTCATATTAATCGATTCAAGCTTTGAATTTTCATTATTATGTCCAAGCTCTCCCCGTTAGAGTACCTATTTTGAGAGAGTACGGCCACTGGTGTTACCACCTCTGATTGGCTCAGGCATCTTAAGCTGAATGGAGTTCATAGGACCCAAAAATGGCGGACGCCATAAGTTAATGTAATGCAAAATGACTCAAAATGTAATTTTCTTTGCTTATCGTAACGAGAAATTTATCCAAATGCACTATTGCGACTTCTTTACATATTTTTAAGGCTAATCGTGTGTAATTTTCGAGAGTAATTATCTTGGATGTAGTAAGGTTGGCAGTAAGTGCGGTTGGTGATAACCGTTAAAAGTCGGCAATGATCCCCCCCTCCCATCCACCAAAACCAAAACAAAGCACCGCCATTTTTGGGTCCTAAGCCTCTCCATGGGGCCCAGTGGCCATACTTTCTCAATATAGGTACTCTATCCCCGTGACTGGTTCCACTGTGCGGAGCACGGACGCGGACGCCGCAGGAATGCACCACTTGCCGGTGACGTCATGGCGTGCACTTGTTCTGCGAAAAATTAGTCATCAAGCTGGAGCTTTATGAGCTTTATGAGCTTTCCAAGCCCCAACTCCCGCGTTGCCTATTTTCCCCGAACACCAACTCATAATCCACATTATATTACTCCATGCATCGATTCTCAAGGTTTCGTGAAAAATCATTTTGAGCGTTCACCACGTTAGTAGTGTACGCTCTTTCCCGTCGTTTTGCATCGGGTATGTTACTAATGTATCCATTGGTAAAGGCCCGCACTGCTCCATGGGAATCGGCGCCATTTTTCGTGGCGGGAAGCAATACCTAGTTTCTCAATTTTTTTCATGTATCATTTCTATCTTTTTTCTCCTACACAGAGAAAAAAAACCTCGTGCGTGGGACCCGAAGTTCAGGTCATATAGATCTCTGAAGTTCTTGGATTGAGCATCTGAACACTTTAGGTCTAGCTGTCGAGGTTTGGATTAAACATTTGAAACTTCAGTTCTTACATCTGAAGCACTTCAGATGTGAGAACCGAAGTTTTTCGTATGTGAGAACCGAAGTTGTTCAGATGTAAAAACTGAAGTTTCAGATGTGTGATCCAAACCTCAGCAGCTGGACCTAAAGTGTTCAGATGCTCAATTCGAAAACTTCAGAGATCCATATGACCTAAACTTCGGGTCCCACGCACGAAGTTTTTTTCTCCGTGTACTTCTTGAAATTTTTTGTAGATATATCCAAATTAGAGATGCAAATTCTAAGAAAAACTGCTAGTAGGTTTATTTAAAAAAAAAAAATAAAACATGAAAGGAGATTTGCAATGCCGAAATCAAAGTTGCGCAATCGTTGACTTAAGCCATCGATTTTCTGCTTGTACACACACACACACACACCCTCACACACACATACATACATACATACATACATACACCCTCACATACAACACACCCTCTCACACCCTCTCACACACACACACACACCCTCACACACACAGTTTATCGAAAAGAAAAGGAGGAAAACTTGGAACCCTCTGAAAATTGCAGCTGCACAAGAAATCTACGTGATTTTGCTGTGATGCGCCTTCATTTTCGCGTGACGCCTCTCGCATTGCCGCAGAGTTGATTTAGTTGCGTGACCCAATCCAACCTAACTCGAACCTTTGGAGGCAGTCCCACGGCCCACGTCTTTGTTACAAATTTGAATGAGATCGGAATTATTTGTTAAAGTGAATCAATGCCGGAAGTAAACAAACTACTATAGATGCAGAACTTTTTCTGCTGCACTCCTGATATCTAACTCGATTTTCATCCGAGAGCAAAAACTGTAACTCTTATAAAAGCGCGTATCAATAAGATCCCTTCGTGTCCCTTTTGTCTGCTTTGTTTATAGCTTTGTCTATCAATTTCAACAATCCTGTGCGTATCCGCGCATGCATATCTTCAAGGGTGAACTGAACAATCGAACATTCCATGTAGATTGTTTTGAGGCAGATCGGCGATGGATGTAGGCAAGTGGTCGAATGTGGTCAGATGCGATCATGTGCTTTCGAGCCATATCTCTGTTGTCCGCTTTGTTTATAGCTTTGTCTATCAATTTCAACAATCCGGTTGGTTCTGTGCGTATCCGCGCATGCATATTGCATATCTTCAAGGGTGAACTGAACAATCGAACATTCCATGTAGATTGTTTTGAGGCAGCTCGGCAATGGGATGTAGGCAAGTGGTCGAATGTGGTCAGATGCGATCATGTGCTTTCGAGGCGACGACGACAGTGACCGAGGGTCGGGGTGGGGAT
>NW_017547211.1:917432-968778 GCF_001854935.1 Bemisia tabaci | reverse complement strand
GGGGGCCAGAGGGGCTCTAGGCCAATGTCCTGATGAATGTCAATGCGGGTTGACGATTATTGTCACGTAGCGGGTATCCGCGCGAGGAGCGGGGGTGGGGGCGCGGATGCCAGGCAGCCCGGCAAATCCCGGCCGCTGCACCGGACCCGAGCCGGAGCGGGCGCCCGTTTTCCCCGGCGCACAGTGGATCGAGGCAATAGGTAAGGTTGGACAAAATTTGGAAACTTTAAACGCTTATAACTCCGCTTGTACAAAACTTTAAGGGTATATAAGTGGCTCCATTGGTTTCCTCGTAAAATTTTCTTCAAGAAACACCCCTTAAAATTTCAACTGTGACGAATTAAACGTTAAAATTTGCACTTTTAGTTAAAAATTTTATGTCCGACTTCTCTGATTGACTCGATCTATTGTGCGGCGGAGGCGACAAGCGCGTGCGTATTGTGTCCGGACGTGCATTTCACCGATTCGTTCAGCGCCGTCCTGACGTGCCAAGGGAGAACGCCGTATGAACCCTCAGGCGTTGCCAAATCGCCGTTAATAATATGCGAATTTCCTGGAAAACTTGTGGAAACTTCCCTCCTAATTTTTCACAGAATCTCATCCGCAATTCAATCTACGGTTTCTGAAAATTTACTGGAAATACATTCATGAAGCTCCTTGAAAATTAACATTTAATCGGAGACAATTTGGCAACTCTCGAATGTTCATACGGCGTTTTTCCTTAGCACGACAGCATTGTCCCCGAGCCCGCCGCCCGCCGGCCCGCTACACGTTCCGCGTATCCCTCCTCCCCCATCAACCCCTCACCCTCCCCTCCCCCCCCCCCCCCCCCCCCCGCATGTCGCATCGGGGGCCCCATCGCTGGATTTCAGCCGCCTTCGCTTTTTGGCCCTGGGTCAGGGGTCCCGTTCAAATATCGACGAATGTTACAGTTTTGCCAACCCGAAGTGATCAGAAATTCCGTAGGGTAGCAAGCTTTTCATATTGAATTTTGGAACAAGGACCGATTATCTCACCGAAGAAAATGAAATACTGATACAACAACTAGTATTTCAAGATTGTCTCGGGTAATACCGAGACGCCAGCTCAACTGTCCACACGGATTTTTTTTTTTTTTTTTTTTTTTTTTTTTTTTTTTTTTTTTTTTTTTTGTATGAAGATGTAAAGTTAAATGCAAGGGCACCCAAGCCAGCATGAAATCTCTTATTTCCTGAGAGTATATCTCTAATTTTGTCATCCTTCTGTGATACAATAGACAGCACCCTTAATTAGTCGAGTTAAGACTGAGAGAGAAACAGAACACGGAATTTGGCCTGGAACGGCGCGGCGCAGAGAGCAATGATGACGAGAACGTGAGATGAAAAGGAGAAACCCTCGGCGCGGCAGTCGGCATGTAACACATATTAGCGCCTACAGGATTGCATGAATACTTCAAGCATTGCGCCAAAGACAGTGCGGTCGCTGCGGCCAGCAGCGGGCAGCGTGAAACGCATAGCGCCTACAAGACTGCATGAATACTTCACGCATTGCGTCAAACACAGTGCGTGCAGCAGCGGTTGGCCCGAAACGCATAGCGCATGTAAGACTGTAGGAATACTTCACGCATTGCGTAAAACACGGTGCGGTCAGCGCGGCGCGGCGGCGGAAGTTAAAATTATTAAACCACATTTATGTTTGTTCTTTCGTAATTTTTTGGTTCATCTCTTATAAATGGACGGCCATGTCCATACAGAGATAGGTTTACGGAACTTAACTTTCGCGCCAAGTTCCGCGAACTTTTGCTAGTAGTGTTGACAGGGCTTTCGAAAAAATGTGACCAACACGAGTAAACGCGTCTTATACGCCTCTTTCCTTCCGGCACGTTCACTTGATGGTTTCTATTGATATTTCAAAACGAATGAAAAGGGGCGGCAAAATACAGGCGGCCCATGGGCGGCAAGTAAGTAAATCCGGCCCTGGTCTACTCAATTTATTCGCTTCCAGTGCACGTGCGTTATCACATTGAATGACGTCATCGAGCGAATAATTCAAACGCAGATATTTTTTTAGGCGGATGACAGCCAATAAAGTGATGTTTAATAGCGGAAACTTGTTCCCAGATTTAATTTCAAGAAAAATAGTGTGACCAAGTCACGAGACCAACTAAAAGAAAATTCCGGAATAGCCTACGGCGCACACTGGACCGAGTCAATAGGCAAATTCGGACGAAATCTAGCAACTTTAAAAGCTCATATTATCGAAAATATGAAGCAAGAGTGGCTCCCTTGGGTTTGCAATGGAATTATCTTTCAGAAACACCCCTTGAAATTGAATTTGTAACAAAATAAACGTGAAAATATGACATTTTAGCCAAAAATTACATGTCTGACCTTTTCTATTAGCTTGTTCCACTGTGCGGCGGGTACTGCATCGTTGCGAGCCGGATTACTCGACGACGTCAAAAGCTGCGCGCTACGAAAGACCCTTGCTCGAAGGAACTCGGAGCGCCAAGTCGTGGTCTTCTGACGACGCAGCGAGCTCTCCGCTCCGGAGGTCCTCGGTTCAAAGCCCGGCGAAGGCAGACCACTTTTCTCGGCACACGCCGCGCCATGCCACCGCGATGGCCGCCCGCATTCAGCGCGGCCCCCGGCCCCGGCCCGGCCCAGCCATACGGGTCCACGTAGTTGGATATCTCGCGGTCCGCCCTTTCTTTTTTCCTTCTCGGCGTCTCGCCATCACCGCTAATACAAGTGCCTCCGCGTTGCCAGCTCGTGCTCCCAGGAAATTCCATCGCTCCACGTTGTTGTAGGACAATCGTTGATTGTCTGAGTCTGGCAAGTGTGAAGTGGCTACTGTCGCTAACAGGGTGTCTACAAGTCCGAAAATATTGCTGATTTTTTAAGGGCGGTCCGGAAGTGCTGAAAAAGTGCGGAATTCCACAAGGAGGTCCGGAATTCTTTTCATTTTTTTGTCATATCCATCGCAAGTTGAGGGAGAAATTCAATTTTTTGAAATTTTTCGAACGTCCATGTCACCAGGTTGTGCACCCAGGAAATTTCGTAGCTTCACGTAGTTATTGACGAAAACAATTGTTGATTGTCCAAGTCTGACAAGTGTGAAGGGGCTACTGTCGCGAACGGGGTGTCTACAAGACCGGAAAGTCCGGAAATAGTACTGATTTTTTAAGAGCGGTCCGGAAGTACTGCAAAAGTGCGGAATTCTACAGGAAGGTTCGGAATTTTTCTCATTTTTTTGTCATACTCGTCGCAAGTTGAGGGATGAATTCAATCCTTTGAAATGTTTCAAATTTCCTCAAATTGAGGTACTGAAAAATTACTGAATTTTCCTGTGGAGGAGGTACTGAATTTCCTGGGAATGCACAGAAGAAGTACTGATTTTTGGCCATTCTGTCTCAGTAGACACCCTGGCTAGGTTTTTGAAATTTCGATGCGCGGCACCAGATTCTATCTTTTCACAAATGCGCCATGATATATAGGCAAAAAGTCAATTCAGCCCCTAAAAAATCTTCAATGGCCCCTAAAAATCCAGCTTGATAGGCCACATGGCTCCTGAAACTCAAAGGTGAGTTTCGAACACAGCTCACTTTTGTATTTTCCTGTCCTTTTTACGCGGCCAGACCCATTTTCGAAAACGAATCGGACACATAGCGTTGCTCGACTGAACGAACGTACGTCGTAAGCAGGTTCTCGACGGGCCCAAGCCGTGTAGTGGCGCCTGTTGGAAAGAGTGCGACGCTAGACGTGGCAGCCGTGAAGTGTTCTGCTCTGATACATTACACCTTCGACGCCTTGCCCAGAGAAGGGGNGCTCGCCAAGTGACCCAATACCCGCCACGTCAAACCTTCCGCCAGTTTACCCAAGACCGAACAACGCTTACCACTCGAACCCACGTTGCCGCATGCTTCCCGTTGCTCGCACTGAAAAAAAAAAATCTCTGTCTATTTACTAAGAAAAGGGTAAAATTACCAAGAATTCAGGGTTCTATTTGATCCCAGTTTTTTCTTGGTAAAATTACCATTTATGGAATCGGTAATTTTACCGAGAAATCTCGGTAAAATTATTGAACTTTCTCGGTAATTTTACTGGACCTTGGTAGAAACGCCAATATTTTGTATCGACTGTGGTAGAATTACCAAGATAAAATAGCAAAGTTACCGGTAATTGATTACTAATAAAAGTGGTAATCTTACCTGCAAAAAACAGTAAAAATACCGGTTTGTAGGTAAGCTTACCGGTCTGTCTTGGTAAAATTACCAATAATTGGTAAAAAAGTGAGATGGTAAAGGTACCAACGGACCTTGGTAAAAAAGCCGAGAACTTTTTTTCAGTGCGCCATCGCTTCCCGTTCAACGGGCTAAGGGGAGGGCTGAAATGGACCGCGTTAAACAGTAAGGAACCAAGCCACATCAGCTATTGCCAAATTTAATTGGCCGATTAATTTTTTACATGAAAACGGTTTTGCGGATTTTCGTGCAAATTTCAGTGAAAATTCTCCATGCTACGAAGCAAATCCCTTGAAATTTTCAAAGAAATCCGAACAAACGTTCTCTCGTAAAAAATTTAATCGCCCAGTTAAACTTGGCAATAGCTGATGTGACTTGGTTCCTTTCTGTTAAACTCGGTCCAAATGTAGACATGTTCTTCCGAAAGCAACCCCAGAAGCCGAATTTTGTCTTAACCTCAGGGGGATAGTCGTAGATTCGACGCCGAATTCTACCTTCTTATGCCCTACAACTTTCAAATGGAGCCGCAGTCCAACACTGCCGTGCTAAGGAAAAACGCCGTATGCACCTTCAGGCGTTGCTAAATTTACTCTAAGAAAACGCAAATTTCCTGGTAAACTTATGAGTATTTTCTTACCAATTTGTTGGATGATTTTATTCGCAGTTTCACGTATAGTTCCTGAAAATTTCAAGGAAAAATATTCATAACTTTCCTCAAAAATACAAATTTTATCGAAGAAACTTTGGCAACTCTCGAATGTTCATTCGGCGTTCTTCCTTAGCACGATAGAACAAGTTCATCGTTTCCCAGGTGAAGGAACATAACTCCATTCCAAGGATGCCAAATTGACTCGAACAATTGATTCATTTTACAACTACGAACCTGTGCAATTTTTATTCATAATTTTTCTTATTTTTGCGTAATATCTGAGGAAAAATCAGTGAAATTTTCGGTTAGAAATGGCATTAGGCATAGGCATTAGGTAGGCTTAAGAATGAACGGAAATGAACAGGAACACTTTCGGGGGTGACTTCTCGGGAAATTGGGCAATGTCGTCAATATAATCGACTTAATCGGTCCTGGCTAAGTTGACATTCGGTGCATAATCATAGAAAAAAGGGAGAGATCACAAAGGGAAAGGTGTCGGAGTCAGCCAAGCGGCCTGCCGTTGCCCCCCTCGAGTGCCGAATGCATAATTCGCATGATCGGGAAGCCAGAATGAAGCCCCCTTTTTCGCACCTTGTCCCCCCTGTCCACCGCGCGGCGCACAAGGGATCGAGTCAATAGGAGAGGTCGGACAAAACTTGGAAACTTTAAACGCCTATAACTCAGTTTATACAAATTCTGAGGTTCTAAAAGCAGTTCTATTGGTTTCCTCATAAAATTGTCCTCTATAGCACCCCTTGAAATTTAAAATGTGACGAAGTAAACATAAAAATTTTCAGTTCTAGCGAAAAATTTCTTGTCCGTCTTCCGCACAGTGGATCGTGTCAATTAGAGAGACCGGACACGAAATTTTTTACTAAAACTGCAATTTTTATATTTATTTCGTCACATTTTAAACTTCGGGCACTAACGGGTGCTTCTCTGAGAAAATTTCACGAGGGAACCAATGGAACCATTTTTAAAAGCTCAAAGTTTCAATTTAACGGAGTTATAAGCTTTTAAAGTTTCCAAATTATGTCCGACCTCTCCCATTGATTCAACATTTGGTTATTCGGATATCGAGGGCTATGGAACAATACCGCCTCACAGTGGATCGAATCAATGAGAGAGGTCGGACATGAACTTTTTGAGTAAAACTGCAAATTTAGGTGTTCATTTCGTCACATTTTACATTTCAAGGGGTGCTTCAAGTAGCAAATTTTACGAGGAAACCAATGGAACCATTTTTAAAATCTCAAAGTTTCAATTCAACGGAGTTATAAGCTTATAAAGTTTCCAAATTATGTCCGACTTCTCCCATTGATTCGATCCACTGTGCGGCGCAGCGGCTGTGGGGAACCTCCATTGGCATGCATGGAAAGCGCTCCTCCCCTCCCCCCTCGCCAACAAATTAGACTCCGCATTTCCCACTCCGTTTGCTGCTCGCTAAAAAAACCAAACTAGAAAAAGCTAATGAGGCGAAATTGAAATCGGGAAATCCCACCGACAACAACTCCGAGACCGTGAGCTGCGACGTGACGCACGCATCATTTCGTTGACAAAAGGCCGTATCTACACACTAAGATGAGCCTGGAAAAGCATTGAATTGTATAGACAAGAGAGCTCAGTGTAGAATGTAGCTTTGCCCTTATGTGAGGAGGGCGACGATTTTAGACTTCAAATTTCTGCTCGCGCCTGTTTTACACTGTATTTTTTTTCATGTGTTCGTGTGTGTCTACTAATTAAGATTTGCACAAATTGAAAGCTGTCGACGGGTTGAATGCAAAATCACCTCCTAACTCTAGAAAAACCGAAGTAATTGAAAACTGAAAAAAGTGAAGTATGAATTTTTTGCATTAACGCCAGGGAAGTACTGCTCCCGCAAAAAAGATAGTGTGTGAATTATGAATTTTTATCTTGGTATGTTTGAAGCGTTTTTTAATCTTGGTATGTTTGTAGCGTGGAAATTCAAAACCTGGTCAGGGCCGGATTAAGGGGGTGGCCACATGGGCCGTGGCCCATGGCGGCAAATGTATAGGGGGCGGCAAATTTTGCAATTTTTTTAAATGTAGGTATAAAAAAATCGGATCTAGAAAAAAAATTACAGACGAGAAAAGACGACACAATCTCTCATTTCCTGAGAGTAAAGTAATTTCTGATTTTGTCGTTTTTCAGTGATACAAAGAGACAGCACCTTTAATTAGTCTCGTTAAGAGAGAAACCAAACACGCAATTTGGCCTGGAATAGCTTATAGAGAAATGATGACAAGGACTTGAGATGAAAAGGAGAAGCCCTCGGCGCAGCGATCGGCATGTAACACATATTAGCTCCTACAAGACTGCACGAATACTTAACGCATTGCGCCAAACACACTGCGATCAGCGTGAAACGCATAGCGCCTACAAGACTGCATGAATACTTCACGCATTGCGCCAAACACAGTGCGGTCGGCGCAGCGACGGAAGTTAAAATCATTAATCCACATTTATGTTTGTTGTTTCATAATTTTTTCGTTCATTTCTTATGAATGGAAGGCCTTGTCCACACAGATATAGGTTTACGAAACTTAACTTTCACGCAAAGTTCCGTGAACTTTGCCAGTAGTGTTGACAGGGCTTTCCCAAAAAATGTGTTCAACACGAGTATATGCGACTTATGCAATTATGCATCCCTCCCCCGCTGGCATGTTCATTTGATAGTTTTTATTGATGTTTCAAAGCGAACGAGAAGGGGGCGGCAAAATACAGGCGGCCCATGGGCGACAAGTAGGTAAATCCGGCCCTGAACCTGGTAAGCGGCGCCATCAGATGTTGCTGAGATGTGCAGCTGCTCCTCTCATTCAACGGAGATCCTGTGCCCCAGGGAAAACTTACTCTTGCTGTTAAATTAAGAGCAAAATCTAGAAAAATTTGTTCCAATGAATCAAGGAAATTATGTGATTTTACAAAAAAGACTAAGATGTTCAATGTTCAACCTTATAGTAACTGCTGATGGCGCTTGGCTTACCCAGAGTCCCTTCACAGAGAGTTGAAACAACGCGGCTTATAGATGTCACAAACGGGAAAAAAGATTACCCATATCGGACGTTTTTTGGAATCATTGATCAACCATTCAACCGATTTCCAAATTCCTATTTCTGTCCCCTCTCTCATTCCATTTGTTCCTTGCCGTACCTCCAATTCCCCGGTCCATCCCAGTTTATAATCTTTGCAGTTGGTGAAAATGTAATCTTTATTCCCGTTTGTGACTCCACTGTGAAGGCCTAAAATACGGGAACCGGTCAGAAATGGATTCGCTTTGTCTTTACTCTCAGTACAAAGGGACTCTAGGCTTACCAGGCGCTTGAAAGGCTCGGAACAATCTATATATAAAGTCGCTTTACAACGCACTCTGGCGTATGTAAATAATCAGAACCACCATCAAAATGTTCAAGCATAGTTAAACACAAACACTGGACAAAAACACATCGGATCTAGAGTCCAGACGCTTGAAAACTTTGACAAGAAAAAGGACTCTTGATTCAAGCAGATTTAAGCTTAAATCAAAAGGAAATCCGCTCAAATTAAGAGGCTTGGTTCTTGATTTAAGCTTAAATCTGATTGAATCAAGAGTATTTTTTCTTGTCGATGTTTTTAAGAGTCTGGACTCTAGATCCAATGTGTTTTTTTTTTCCAGTGAAACTTTCAATTTTATATTACTGGATTTCACTCGCGTGGAATGTATGATGATGATTGGGAGCGTCAAGAAACTGTCATAATTCGTTGAGCGGGGATCGTAGTTGCAGGAGGTCAATTTTGAAGTTTCGTTATCTGCGCCGCGCTGTTGTTTCCCGATTAAACACTTTCTTTCGTGTTTCTTATAATCAAGTGGGCCCTGGCCCCCCCTCCTTGGCTCCCCCATTCCACCCCACACCACGCGTAATTAGTGATCACCCACCATAGAGAGTGGAGCGACGACCGATGTCAAAACACTGTCAAATTACAAAAACATGATAACTCGGTCAATTACCCGCCCTTGTTGCCAGCGCTAAGCCCCCACCGAGGACTCTCAGCCAGGCGACATTCTGCCGTGCCAAGGAAAAACGCCGTATGAACCCTCAGGCGTTGCCAAATTTCCTTCGATAAGACGCGGATTTCCTTGTAAACTTGTGAATATGTTTCGTCCAACTTTTTAGATAATTTTGTTCGCAATTCCATCTAAAGTTCCTGAAAATTACAGGGAAATTTTCTCGTAACATTCCTCAAAAATAAACCTTTTATCGGAGGAAATTTGGCACCTCTCGAATGTTCATACGGCGTTCTTCCTTAGCAAGGCAGCATTCAGGAACACATCTGTTACTCAGAGCGTTAACGAGTTTTCAGGGTGTCTGCAGGCCTAGGAAACCTTGAAAGCAGAAATTATCCGGCGATTTCATCAGGTCATGTAAATTGGGGGAAAGTCAAGGAATTCCATGAAAAACTGGAATTTTGAGTTCTCTGGACTCATGTCAACATTTGCATTCAAGTGTCGCTATTAGAGAGTGAAGGTGTGAGAAGAGGAAACTGGTATTTTTGAAAGATTCTTCAGGGCCTCTAAAATTTGTTTTTTGATCCTTGAAAACAACTGATTCTCCAAAAGTCCTTGATTTTTGGATTTGAAAAGCTGTCTCGGAGCCTTAGTAGAAGTGGCAACAGGAATAATGAGCCCATCACCCAGTGACACTTTGATGTCTCGGTCGGTGCTTACGCTCAGCCATGAGTTTCCGTCAAAACGCCGCCCCCTCCCCTCCACCCTCTCTTCGTTCCCTCCTCTCCCCTCTCAATCGCCCAATCCGATAATTAACAGAGGAAATGTTCCGGCGTGTCGCGAATCCAGGATCAAAGCGCCAAATTCAAGCTCGCGCCGGAAACGGGCCTGTTTTACACCAACACGCGGATTCGCGTTGCGTTTTTGGCCCCCTCCCCCTGCCCCTGCCCCTCCCCCTTTTCGTGTCCTCCATCAGTCAGTCATTCATGGTCGTGATTTTTGCTCACATCGTCGTTCCCCGTGCGAAGGAACGTAACTCCATTCCAAGGTCGTCAAACTGACCCGATTGAATCAATCCTCTTTTTTCCAATAAAATCATTTTTAAGATGCTCGATGGACGCCACGGACTGCCACAAATGTTTATAGTTAGCATTTTAATACAATCTTATCAGAACATGATAGATAACGGAACGGAACGCTCTTTCAGCTCAAAACAACGCCGAGAACAATGGAAGAACACAATGAGTTGGGTTCGGACCTAACATACAACTATTTTAACTCCGCGGTGGGCAGGGTTGCATACGCTACATTTTGCTGGCGAAATCTGACGTCTGTCCACGGCCTTAGCACGCGCTGGATTTACGGCTCTCGCAATGGGGTACAGGTGCGATCAGTGTTTTTCTGGAGCGTGCATGCAACTCGGCCCTCAGCGGATTTAAAATAGCTGCATGCTGTTTCCAAATCTAGCTTCGTATATTAATTATTCAATTGTTTAACGCAAATGCCAAGCTCGTCCATTAGAAAGTAGAGTCCCTTTATAGAGTGAGTTAGGACAACGCGGCTTATGGATGTCACAAACGGGAATATAGATGGCACACATTAGACGTTTGCTGTAATCTTTGATCAACTCATTCTCGAATTCCTATCTCCGTTCCCTCTCTCATTCCATTTGTTCCTTGCCGTACCCCCCATTCCCCGGTCCATTCCAATTTATAATCTTTGCAATTGGTGAGAATGTAATATTTACTCCCGTTTGTGACACTGTGAAGGCCTAAAATAATGGAACCAGTTAGAAATGGATTCGCATTGTCTTTACTCTCAGTATAAAGGGACTCTATTAGAAAGCATCTTAGTTTGTTAATATAGCGTAACAAATCCGTGCGACAGGAACGTCCAAACAGTCGACCGAAATAGACGTCAGCATATCACGCTCGAAGAAAACACCAATTGCACCTGGATCTGAAATTTCGCCTGCAGACTCGAGCGTATGCAACCCGGCCGACCGCGGAGTTAAAATAGTTGTATGTTGGGTTCGAACCCAACTTCAAATATTCTTCCCTTGTTCTACGCTCCTCGTATTATCCAAATGCAGAGTTTATCTTTCGGAGAGGCATTTTAACTTGTTTATATCGCGTTATTTTAGTTATAGTCGCCAAGAGATGAATGGCGGGCCGATTTCAGTCCTGGGGTTGGACCGATTTCGATCCTCTACGACACCCCTTCATCGCGACCTGCGGCGATTCGTGCTAGCTGACAACACTGTTTTTCCTCCATTTAAATGTATGTAAAACAATCGATTCTTAGTCTCACCTAAAATCGATATTTTTAATGGATTTAAATGGAGAAAAAAGAGTGTTGCCAACTTTCAGAAGTCGCCACTGATCGTGGCAGTTTCAGACCCCGAAAAAGTTAGATTTAAACTTTAAATAGTTGTTTTTTCTCTTATGTTTTTCTCTGCTGTCACCTCTATAGCGTCTCAGATTGTCGTGCGAAAATTTGACTCTGATCAGAGCGTCTCTCATAGTAGTAATTGAGTGGCCAGTGAAACTTAAAGTCTGATTTTCCATACATGGTGCTTCATGTTTTCTTTGTTGTTGCCGGAAACGTGCCGCTAATAATATGCTTGGAAAATGGAAACAATTTTCAATTGTAATTGAAGGAGGAAGAGCTCTGAGCACTGAGCAATGAATGAAAACCAAGTGAAATACTCCACTCCTAACGACTGCACGTTGGAAGGTGCCTCACGAAAGTAAAGTCAACGTCAATAGCAAGTTGCCAAGAGTATCAAAAATTGAATCGTTTGACTTCATTTTGATTTTTTTGGGAGTTCGGAAGTTATGTAAACGCTATACGTCATTGATACCTTGAATCTGATATCGTTTGTGTTCGATCGAAAATACTCATTTGGGATAGTGATTAGTGGAAAAGTCGAAGGGAGTTTGAAAATCCCCCCTCGTAGCATTTTTAGAAAAAAATTTCTGAAGTTTTTGTGACTTTATGAAAATTTTGGAGGGCGGACGTAGCTTTGAATGAGGGCACTTCAGGGAAAACTTCAGAAAGGCAAAATTATTACTTTAACATGTTGAACACGCGCTTGCAGTCTGATGGTTCAACCCTTATTAGGTCCCTGGGGCACCCTGTACTTTTTTAAAATCTACTGCTCTTGTCACACGATCAGATCTTGCCGTCAATAAGCAGTGTCAAGTTCTATGATTAGTCTAATTCATTGAATAAACCAATCACAACATCTGACCGTGATATTTTAGTAGCCAGGTTTGATCGTGTGACGAGAAAGGGTTGCCACGGTCAGATAATACCGGGAAATGTCAGGGAAAAACTGTTAATTCATCTCCATTAGCTTTCCAGAATGGTTTTGACGTATATAGAGCAACACATTTTGCTTGGAAACTATTTTAAATTACATCATTTTCCCATGTGGCAAATCCAAGAAATGCCAGGGAATTTCATTTTCCTAATTCTGTGGTAACCCTGACAAGAGCCTAAGTACACTGGGGAAAAAACACAGTGGATCCAGCGTCCAGACTCTTGAAAATATTGACAAGAAAAAATACTCTTGATTCAATTGGATTTTTGCTTGAATCAAAACGAAATCCGCTTTAATTAAGAGGCTTGGTTCTTGATTTAAGCTAGATTCTGATTGAATCAAGAATACTTTTTCTTGTCGATGTTTTTAAGAGTCTGGACTCTTAATCCAATGTGTTTTTTTCTCTATGTATGAGAATCCTCCTTTGTGACATCGTACCCACATTTTAGTTTTGAAAGGTTCCTCGGGTCTGTTTGCAAATGCAGGAGGTAAAGACTGGACGCTCCGCTAGCTGCCTCCGAGGGGGCGAGGAGGGGGGGGGGATTGGAACGGTTCTATGATGGCTGGGGCTTTTTGCGTCGACCGCAGGAATTCCAGGTTTGGCACGCTGCAAAATTTGAGCCGCTGAAAAGGGCCGACGAGAGCAAACAACAGATAACGGTGCAATGCGCCTTCCCCCCCGGGCCCGCGTCCGCCGTTGCGTATTCATCCGCCTCGCGGAGGAGGGGGCGCCACTGGGGGCCCAGGACGTCAAATTGGAAATATGCTGTCATCGCTCTCGTCAATTTGCCCACTGCATTCATCATGAAGGAACCGAGCGATTCCATAGACAATGAGCGTGCTCGTCGGTGAACGGTCGACACGGATTAACATCCGCACGGGCACCTATGAATAATTCTTCCTATCCTCGATTGATGAGCTTACTTCTCGTTGCACCGAAAAGTTGGTTCCTTCAGCCCCAGAGTCGGATTGAAAGAGTGTACTCTCGCGTTTACCCGGGAGCACGCCCTAAAATGCACTAGAGTTTCTTTATACTGAGAGTTAAGACAATGTAAATCCATTTCTGATTGGTAACCGTATTTTTAGGCCTCCGCAAAGTTACACTGGAAAAAAACACATTGGATCTAGAGTCCAGACTCTTGAAAACATTGACAAGAAAAAGGACTCTTGATTTAATCAGATTTAAGCTTTAATCAAAAAGAAATCCGCTCAAATTAAGAGGCTTGGTTCTTGATTTAAGCTTAAATCTGTGGATCTAGAGTTCAGACTCTTGAAAACATTAACAATAATTAGGACTTTTGATTCAATCAGATTTAAGCTTAAATCAAAAGGAAATCCGCTCAAATTGAAAGGCTTGGTTCTTGATTTAAGCTTAAATCTGATGTGTATCGAGTCAATAGGAGAGGTCGGACAAAATTTGAAAACTTTAAACGCGTATAACTCTGTTCATAAACAATTTTGAGGTTCTAAACGTGGTTCCATTGATTTCCTCGTGAAATTTGCTACCGAAAGCACCCCTTGAAATGTAGAATGTGACGAAATGAACACCTAAATTTGCAGTTTTAGTCAAAAAGTTCATGTCCGACCTCTCTAATTGACTCGATCCACTGTGAGGCGGTATTGTTCCATAGCCCTCGATATCCGAACAACCAAATGTTGAATGTAGGTTTTTTTTTTAGAAAGTGCATTTGTTGAATTATGCAATTAAGCTATTTACTTGGAATTTCTGACCCAAATGACCATGAACACAGCGCTTGATGTCACTTATTGTTTAGTATGTTCAGCCCATGAATTTCCAGTCAAATCTTCACCGAGTTTTATTGATCGCAAATCTCAAACGCGATCTCAGTTGGAACCGAGGCTCAGGCCAGGGGTGTGCTTTCGTATCCGCTTTTTGATTTATGTGACTTGCGTTGCTGTATACTACAGAAGAAGGTCGTGCAAACATGTAAATGGTGCCAAATTTCCGCCCATCAAGTGTACACATCTCGGAGAAAATTATGAATATGTTTCCCTGAAATTTTCTCGTGTTCCGAATCGAATCGCCTGTAAAATTTGCGAAAAAATTCAAGGGAAGCAAGTCCTATGCTTTTTTGAATTCGGAACAAGATGGACTTGGATTTCAGGGTGTCTACAAGTCCGGAAAGTCCGGAAATCGTACTGAATTTTTAAGGGCGGTCTGGAAGTTCTGAAAAATTGCGGAAATTCCGCAAACAGGCCCGGAATTTTTTAAATTTTTGTCGCAATTTCAAATTTTTCGAATTTCGTCAAATGGAGGTACTGAAAAAGTACGGATTTTTTCTGTTGGAGGAGGTACTGAATTTTTTGAGAATGCACTGAAAAATTACTGTGAAAGTACTTATTTTTTACCAGCCTATTTCAGTAGACACCCTAATTTTGCAATTAGGAACTACAATTTCTGGCTCGTCCGTGAAAACGCATATGTCTATGAGGAAACTAATGACAAATACGTTGATAATAAACTGAGCCAGAAATGATAGTTCCAAATCGCAAAATGAAACCCGGATAGTCTTATCGGTTTTATTTTCAGCACGAAGTGAGTTCCGATCTCTTTTCTGCTTGGGCCCTGCAAGTTGAAGGATTGAATGACCCTCGCATACTATCGTGCTGAGGAAAAACTATATCAAATCCACCCCATAAAATGTTCTTTCTCGAGAAATATTCTGGGTACCTTCCCTCTAATTTTCACGTACGCTAGATTTAAGGGCTATTAAATTTGAACGAAGAATTTGAAGCAAAATATTCGCAACTTATCTTGAAGATTTCCATTATATTTGATGAAATTTGGCAACGTCCTAATGTTCATACGACGTTTTTTCTTACAATTAGCACGGCTGCTCGTGTGTGCATAGTTTACGGCGTGGAGGAAAACAACGCAACGCTTGCTGAACCGGATCGGACGCTCTATCACTGACTGCGAATTCAAGAGTTGGCAGTGATCATTATTGACGTTATTACGAACGGTGACCAAGTATAGTCCACAATGTAAACTCATTGTTCCTCGCCTTAACCTGTCCTGTATCTAGGAATTCTAATGGGAGTGCGCGATTCGAGTATTGTAAAATGTCATAGCCGGCCTCCTCGCGTTTACATGACAGGATGTTAAAATGAGAAGCATCCTCCATGTAGGCTCTTGGTTCCTTACGCTAAGATATTTGAAAATTTGAAGTTTTCAGCACATTCCGGAAGAAGGGTATAAAGATCTCGCAGTAAAAAACCGAGGCAAAATTGTTATTGGGTCTTTTAACGGTCTTTCTTTTTCCGAGTATCGGAGAGTTAGCCCGATGACTCAACCCCCAACCTGGAGGACCGCGGTTTGATTTCGGAGTTTCCTCTCCTAGACAGGTTGCTTCCACTACAGTTGAGAGCCTTGTCGGCCCTTCCAATGGGTGGTTCATACGCCTTGAAGCCGGTGACCATCTCCACTACCCCATAAGGCAGGGGTTACCAGCTCGGGTCCGCAGAATTGCTAAACCTGTGACAACAGTTCCCCATACGGGGGCAATGACGATTGGGCGTCGCAGAGCGCGAGGCTGCGCTGCGAAAGCGACTTAATGTAAGGAAAAGATGTTTCGGCGAATCCATGGATACGCCCACGATTAATAATTTATTGTGAATCGCTGAGCCTTGAATAGAAATAATACAGACCTCGGATCAAAATCGACAGGAACTGTTTTACACAATTTTCTGCGAGGCAAGATTTACAGACTACTGCAGACACTTCAACCCTCGAATGGATACTGGTGCACGGAGTAACTCTCTGGCGTAACTCGAAAATTTTAGGCGATAAAGAGGGTGCGCATTTGCGCGTAACCTCAATTTCATGCCTCCTTCGCGTCAAAGGCGCTCCAAATTTTTTCCATCGGGAAACGCCACCAACCTGGCGTGCCTTGGTCAGTCAATCAGCAGACTATTTTCCTTGTGACCGAAAATCCTGGCCTCTGATTCGTTTAAGAGGAGGTTACTTCTCGACCAATCATGTAGCCCCGCCGTAACTTGTGCGCAAAACAAGAAAGGACAGAAGAACTAAGCAAGGAGTCCATTTGAAAAGAAATAAATTTAATAAAATCTGATATAATGGGTTTTTTATTTAGGTGGTGGATGGAACTATGCGGCGGGAAGCGGAGGTCGGCGATCGGGGCACGCTGTCCCCCGTTGGTGCGGAGGTGGTAGGGGGGATTCTGGGAACTTGCCAAATCAAATTAATCCTCCAATCAATTTGGCCCCTGATGGACTCAATGCTTGTCCACGCGCCTGCCAGATCGCCATCCAAACCCCGCGTCCTCGTGTTTTTCTTATTTTTCACCGACTTTCATGCTATCTAGATGCTCCAGCAGCGTAAAAAGCCTTTGAAGAGCCAGGCAAGACCTCCAAGAATCGGCGAATGGGTTATAGTTACGTTGGTCCTAGAATCGTATTTTGATGCTTGATTCTTGTAGATCCGCTAAAGTGGACTATTAGACAAGGTACGAATTTAAGCATTCTGACACATATGTTTCTTAACCAGAATTTCACATAAAACATGATTCGCGCAACGAAAATTACTGAAACCAACTCCTAACGGAGATATTAACATTTTTATTTCACATTGGTTACGAGGAATTTGAACTGCCCGCTCACGAGAAACTCGAAGCTCTACGTGAGTCAAATCGCGTACTACAACGGTTTCAGCAAGCTTCTCAATCGAGCAATGTTCATTTCCCCCCATGTGTTTTTCAAACTATAAGTAATTTGCTATAGCTGAGCCAAAGCGTCAAGATTGAGGTTGCCAGATTTTTATCATCTCATAGACGTTCATGATAACGTTTAGCGCGCGATGTGAATCACGTAGAGCATTGAGTTTTCATGAGCGGGTGGTTTCAATTCACGCACCAATAATCAGTAAATATCTTTGTAAGTAGTTAATTTCGGTAATTTTGCTGTGCGTATCGTGTTTTTAAATTTTTTCGAGATTCGTCGTCAGGATAAAGCATACAAACGCTTGCCCACGAATCATGATTTGTGCAATCTGCTCGTTGAATGCATCCCTTGGAAAAGGAGCTAGGGTCTCTGATACGTATTAGCTTTGCGGGCGTTTCTTCGGCAACATGGTAAGACGTGCGGGCCTCTATAAGAGGGTGGAGTGCGCTATCTAGCGGCAACCGCCGGGACCCTGATGCGACCTCGCATCCGCAAATAATAGTAAGTACACTCCAAAGTAACCAGCCCTGTTGCCAACCCAACGCTCTACTTGCAACTCAGCGCCAATGCAATTCCAGTAAGAAGAGAACATCTTCTACGGTGAATTTCGCTTTAAGCACTGAGAATTTTGAATCCTCAAGGGGTGTTTTGTTTGGTGTCGAAGAGACGGATTTAGATGAGCCCCAGCCCCAAGACTGGAATTTTGGGTGTCCTAGGGCCTTTAAATTTTAGGACTTGGCAATTTGACTTCTCTGTCGAAGATGGATGGGTATTTTGAAATACAGGGTGTCCCAGGATTAAGCACGAATTTTGAAGGTGTCGATTCTTTGGGTCAAGAGAAGACGTTTTTGTGGTAGAACTTTTTTTCGAAAAACGCTTTCCGTGAGGCCCTCATTATCCCCCTATTATCAGTTCCTATTATTCCCTATCTCAAAAACGATGAGTTATAGCGAAAAAACGCAGGAGACATTTTCTCAATATTTTTCAACGCTGAATCTTGTGGTGCCGTAAAAAATCAATTTTTGTCGCTAGGAACATCAATTTTGGCTACTTTTAGGTTCGGTACCCCCCTAAACCTCCCTCAAAAGAAGTTTTACTTTTTTTGGAGGTCAAAAATGAAAAGAACGCTAAAAATTACCTTCAGTTACCAATTTTCATTAATATTGGTTGATATACATCGCCGCAGTGTAAAAAAGACGATTTTTTCCCTCCAATTTTGGGAAGTCGTGGCGCCCAGGGAAAGCGTTTTTGGAAAAAAAAATGTATACCACAAAAACGTCTCTTTTGACCCAAAGAATCGACTCCTTCAATATTCGTATTTAATCCTGGGATACCCTGTAGATGTTTGCATCATCCACTGGAAAAACAAACACACTGGATCTAGAGTCCAGACTCTTGAAACATCGACAAGAAAAAATACTCTTGATTGAATCAAGAGTATTTTTTCTTGAATCAAGTTGATTCAATTAGATTTAAGCTTAAATCAAGAACCAAGCCTCTTAATTCGAGCGGATTTCCTTTTGATTCAAGCTTAAATCTGATTGAATCAAGAGTCCTTTTTCTCGTCAATGTTTTCAAGAGTCTGGACTCTAGATCCAATAAGTTTTTTTTCCAGTGTCCTATTTTGGGGAGACTTGGCAGGGGTGGAAATGAGAGGGAGGCGGGGGCGGATGGCGGTTTCGTGGACATGGTCTCGACTACCCGGAGTCCGGAGTGCTCGGGTATCCGGCCCGATCGATAAATAACGCTAACGTCGATGTCGATGTCGAATCACAACTGACCATCGTGAACCCTTCCTCTCTCCGAAAAGGTCATCCGCTGACCGCTCTCTTTTATTTCACTATCCACTTATTTTTCTTTCACTCCCTTATTTATTCATTTGTTCCTCTCGCTCCCTTGCCCGTCGACCGTGCACCGAAAGGGCCAGCGCGCGCCTGGGAACCGAGCGATGCCGGACGTGCCGGTAGGAATGAAAGAGGGCAAGTGTCAACTCCTAGATGGACCAATGAAAAATTGTGATTTCCTAGACGGCTAAAATGTTTGTACCCAAGCTCTTGGACGAGGGTTAACAGATGGCCCGCACTGCTGCCCAGCGAACTGATTGTTGAAATTGGTAGACAAAGCGATAGACAAGAAGACAACAGGGATATGGAAGAATCCTATTGGAGGAAAAGGGTGGGTGCAACGGACAAAGGCGATAGGTAATAGAATAACCAACGACAACCCACGGGAGACCCGATAATTAGTCCACACTGGAAAAAAACCACATTGGATCTAGAGTCCAGACTCTTAAAAACATCGACAAGAAAAAATACTCTTGATTCGATCGGATTTCAGCTTAAATCAAGAACCTAGCCTCTTAATTTGAGCGGATTTCCTTTTGATTAAAGCTCAAATCTGATCGAATCAAGAGTATTTTTTCTTGTCAATGTTTTCAAGAGTCTGGACTCTAGATCCGATGTGTTTTTTCTTCCAGTGCATCGTTTTCTCCTTTAGTCTAGGTAATTCCATACTCCCTATGTCTTCTTTGTCTATCGCTTTGTCTATCAATGTTAACTATCAGCCTGCTGTAGTCCCATTCCATGTCCGTCAAAAGTTTCGGGATTCGGAACTTTTTTGTTCGAATTTCTCCCACTTAATGACCGGCAAACGTTCCGGGATTCTTTTTAGATGTTTTCACGATTTCCGAGAAAGTGTCGGCAAATTCAAACATTCCGGAACATTTCGGGAATTTCAAAAGTCCTGGGAAGAATTTAGGAAAATTTCAAAAGTTCCGAAATGCGGCACTACTTCCGGGAAACGGGAGCACTGCTGCTACCGATATGGGCATCCCTATGGCTCAATGCATCAATATCTGAGATGAGTTCGATGTGAGAGTCTGGTAGCAAAACGGGAGTGAGGCATACCCCTCCACCACGGTTAAGTGAGAAGTGGTCGCAACACTTGAGCACACACACCTCGCTCCTCAATCAGAAAATGTTTCGAGCCGTTGACATTTTTGCAGCTCAAACCTAGATACCGAGTCACGTTTATAATAACCTACTCAATCATGGTTTTTATTGCCGATTTTTTCTATTCTCACATTGGCGCAGATTGTTGCCGAACCTCTCGAGATTATGCACTTACACGGCGCATAGTGGAGTGCCTAGCTTGTTTTCATTCGTAGAACATAGCTATACTAGGAAGTAATAAAGTACCATCGCGAGTAGGGTGTCTTCAAGTCCGGATTTTTTGGAAATAGTACTGATTTTTTAAGGGCGGTCCGGAAGTACTAAAAAGTGCGGAAATTCCAATAGAAGGTCCGAAATTTTTCATTAATGTCTCAATTTGAGAGAGAAATTCAAATTTTTGAAATTTCGTCAAGTGGAGGTACTGAAAAAGTACTGAATTTTTCTGTTGAGGAGGTACTGAAATTCTCGGGAATGTACTGAAAAATTACTGGAAAAGTACTAATTTTTGGCCTGCCTGTTTTAGTAGACACCCTGTGAAAGCTATTTTTGCTGATTCGATGGTACTTTTTAAGCATGACAGAAATCCGCAAGAGCAGTCGTTTTTGGAGTCTCAACTCTCTGTTAGTGGTACTTTAGTGCTAATTTTTATCGATTTTTTTCAAGTGACTCGGCAAACACGCAAAAAATCAGCTTCCGGTTTTTTGAGGCCTCTTCTGCAATCTTTTAAGAAAAATTCGTGTTTTTTCTAGTGTGAGGATGCCGAGTAGCTCGATTTAGTCGAAATCTCTGCGATTTTCGCTACAATGCATGCAACATATTCAGATTTCTGAAAAATTCGTTATCCAGAACGATTCTTAATGTCAGTTTTTGTCTGTCCTTAGGTGAGTTCCCGTTTATCTTTCTCGAAACTGGATTCCGAGGCTCATAGCTTTTGGTGAGTGCAAATTAAGTCTTCGTTTTTTTAAATTTATTTTGCGACTTATTTCTAGTGTCTTCTCTTCATGCAACCACACGCCATCGCAATAGGGTGAGAGACGTAGAGTGAAAGTAATGACATTCTGATTTTGAGAACAGGTGCACGGGTAAAAAAATGATTTTAGAAATCGAATCATTTTCATGTTTTTTTTTTAAAAAAAGGAAGTAAGTAATAAATAAACTTTTTTGACACCAACAAAAAATTTCATGCGACAGGTCGTAAAAAAAGTTCGCAACAAAACACCAAGCAGAGAGGATAATTAATGATTTGAATGAGGATAAGTAAGAATATTTATTTGGGGTCAAATTTTTGTTGGTTCATTTCCACCGAAATTAGCATCCTGCGAGGAGTCAAAACCACACCATCGGTCACTGAAAAGTCAAAAGCCAAAATCCGTAAAACGGGTTTGTAATCATGATTCATCCTGTAAGGATATTTCAGTGCATCCATCATAACACAACCCATAATCAGGGTCGCAATTTAAGCCGAAAGTTAACACCTTAAGACCAAGCTGCAAAAAAATGTTTTTGTATTAAAATTGGAGAAACCATATTCTTCTACGAATTGGACCGAGTTCATCAGAAAGGAACCAACCCACATTAAGTTGAAACTCAGAAAAAGAGGCTTGAAGTTTTATTCCTGCATAAGGCTCAATGTAGAAAATAATTTTTAACCCCTCTTTCCACAAACTGATTTCTTCTTTTCGACCTTCAGATTTTGGCAGGAGAAAATGAACGACTAATGGATCTCAAAAATGTGCTTAGCTCCATTTTATTTTGAAAATTTGGGTCGGTTCCTTTCTGATAAACTCGGTCCAACTGTAACATCCGATATCGTACGCTCTTTGGTTCTCTCAACGTCATCACTAAATCCGAATGCCTAATTTGGCAGGGGGGCACCGTCCCCCCTTTCGCAACTTTCTTCGGCGGCGGGGGCCTCGGAGCTCTGGGCGGCGATGGAGTTTATTTTGGACGCAATTCAAAGTGGCCGATACCCCATCCGCGAACCCCCCCTTCCCCCANCCCCGCAATCGGCCCCGATGGACGAGGGACCAATCAAAACAATAGCGCAAGTACTTCCCGCTCGGAGTAAAGAGCGAAAAAAACGAAAAACGAAAGAAAAAATGGCGAAAGTCGGAGGAGGTCAAGCGGCGGCGAAAATGCCGTGATCCCGGGGTCAAACGAAATTAGAACAAAATTCATTCCGACTTACGCAACTTGGGCGCACTCCAGTGGCCAGTGCACCGTAGAGCTCGACTCCAAGTCCCAGGAAGCAGTGGCGATTCTTGCAAGTTGGCAACACAGTTTTTCTCCATTTAAACCTATGTTAAACAATCGATTCTAGGTGAGGCAGCCTGTTCTAGAGTCCCTTTATACTGAGAGTCAAGACAATGTGAATCCATGTCTGATTGGTTCCCCTATTTTAGGCCTTCACAGTGTCACAAAGGGGAATAAAGCTTACATTTTCACCGATTGCAAAGATTATAGTCTGGAATGGACCAGGGAATTACGGGTTCGGCAAGGAACAAACGGAATGAGAGAAGGGACGGAGAATGGAATTTGAGAATGGTCCGATCAAAGATTAAAAAAAACGTTCAATTTCTGTAATCTTAGTTCCCGTTTGTGACTCCATGAGGGGGTGTTGTGTTGACCCTCAGTATAAAGGGACTCTAGCCTGTTCCACCGAGAATCGATACATTCAATGGATTTAAATGGAGAATGAACAGTGTTGCCAGCTTGCTGGAATCACCACTGCCAGTGAGTCCGAGCTAGAGTACCTAGATACTGGAGATTGTGGACAAGGCGAAACATGTAGATCTTAGGGCCGAAAAGGGTACCAATCCTCTCACACAAAAACATACTGGAAAAAAAGTTGCTTGGATCTAGAGTCTAGACTCTTAATAACATTGAAATTAAAAAATACCCTTGATTCAATCGGATTTTTACTTGAATCGAAGAGCCGAGCCTCTTGATTTAATCGGATTTTCTTTTGATTCAAACAAAAATCCTATTGAATCAAGAGTATTTTTACTTGTCAATGTTTTTAAGAGTCTGAACTCTAGATCCAAGCGAATTTTTTTCCAGTGCACTAGAAAAATGTCTCATTGCCGCTGCCAATCTTCGTATTCAAATGTCCAACAAAAACGGCCGCACTGGAAATTTTTTTTTTTTGAATCTAGAGTGCAGATTCTTAAAAGTTTTGATGAGAAAAAATAATCTTGATTCAACCGGATTTTTGCTCGAAAGAAAATCCGCTTAAAGAGGCTTGGCTCTCGGTTCGAGCAAAAATCCGATTAAGAGTATTTTTCTCGTCAAAATTTTTCAGAGTTTGGACTTTGGATCCAAGAGACTTGTTTTCTATAGCACAAGAATGATTATAAATGAGCGTCCTTCTGTAAAACTGAGGAAATTGATGTGCAAAACCAAGTCTAATGCTACTTGCTTTCGTAATTTTTAAAAACTACAGGTAGTGACTCATTTCAATATTAAACCAGGAGGCTCCACAGAGATTTGTGTCACTGGCAGCCAGATGAAAATTATCTCGAAAGCTCGAAGAAATGCAATTGAGCAAAAAATTGAAAGGACGATGGCGTGAGTTTGAGAAGAGGATTGGACTACATTTTCCAAAAACGAACAGATATTTTAGGCCCTCGTTATATCTGAATGAAGCGGGATGAGGATTATTCCAATCTTTCTCTCCATCGAACAATTAATTTAAGTAATTTAAAGCCAGTACGTCATTTACCATTATCCCCTTTTGGTCTTGGGATCACCCCTCCCCCCATCTTTTCATTTTCCATTACCCCGTTTAGAATTCGATTATCCAAAGGTATCCCTTATAACCTCCTCTAGGCTCTTCAGTTAACACAGAAAAAACATCACATAGAACATAATGCGACATTGACAAATTGTGATGCCTTTCCGGAAGATAAAGTCGGCATATGAATATGGACGGAGTGTAAAACAATGGAAAAATATTTGGGCTACATTTTGCAGTTTGGAACTATACATTTTAGCCCGGTTTAAAAACAACGTATGTGCCATTAGTTTCCCTACGCACATAAGTGTTTTTCCAGAAGAGCCATGATTTACAGTTCCAAATTGCAAAATGCAGTCTATTTGAAGTTGGGTTCAAACCCAACATGTAACTATTTTAACCTCGCGGTGGGCAGGGTTGCATATGCATGATTTTGCGGGCGAAATCTAAGATCTGCCAACGGCTTTCACGATACAGATGCAATGTGACGTCTATTTCGGTCAATCGTTCGGCTCGGGGGCTCCTTATTCTTTTAAGCCACCGCTGCGATAAATGATTGGTTGATTATAGAATTGGATAGACAAAGCTATAGACAAAGACGACAAAGCGAAAGTGGAGCGATCCTATTAGTTGAAACGGGTGGTTCTCATTCGTATGGTTTAAAGGGGATTATGAAAGACTATAACTCCTGGGTCTCTCCTGCGTCTACGCACCCTCTTCGTCCAATGCAACAATCCGTTTCCACCTATAGAATCGCTTCATTTTCCCTTTGTACTTGACCCTTTGTTGAGGAACGAAACTGAAAACCTTATTTGTGGATTCGATATTAATGTGATACGGTAAGCGTTTCTTTGAAAATACTACTCGAAAAATTATTAGCTATGGCTTTTATGGTCGGAAGTGAGGAATGCTTATCTGCCATGTTCCCATTCGAACCGGGAACTGGGAACGGATCATCTCCCTCCTCCTCCTCCCNCGGTCTCCGTTGTTGCTGTCACTGGGTTCTCTGTTCTTCTCTTCCCGCTTGCTTTTTCCATCTACAATAATGAATGCTGCCCTCTTGTGTCTTATGATAATGACTTGGTCAGTCATTATCATAATAATGTGACTCATTATCGAAATTTTCTGAGTCACTCTTCAACCTGAGTTTTACCCGTTCATGACTTTTGCCAGGGTGGCTCATGTTGTCCATCACCTTTTTCGCGCCCCTCTCCGAATTTCCATTGGGGCACCCTTACTGCCGTGCGAAGGAGGAACGCCGTATGAACCTTCAGGCGTTATCATATTTCCTTCAATATAAACGAATTCACTCGGAAAATGGTGCATATTTTTCTTCAAAAATTTCAGACAGTTTTGTTTGCAATTTCACTGGTAAAAAAAAACCTCTTGGACCAATGCCGCGGTGCATTGACTTAAGAGTGCAGTTTCTTGTCGCCGGATTTAAAAGTCTTGAACTCTTGTTTCAAGCGGAGTTAGCATTGATTCAAGCGGATTTTGCATTGAAACAAGAGTTCAGACTCTTAAATCCGGCGACAAGAAACTGCACTCTTGAACCAAGAGGTTTTTTTTACCAATGATTGACTTAAAATATCCGAAAATTTCAAAGAAAAATATGCTACACTTTCCTCAAAATTACATGTTTTATCTGGGGAAATTTGGCAACGCTTGAATGTTCATACGGCGTTTTTCCTGAGAAACACTGATAAAAAACCTCCGACCGTGGAAGCCGTTCTATAACGGGTTGTATAGACCTACCGTCCGCGTTCCGGGCTAAGAGGCCGAAAGTTCCGGGCGTAACACCCGGAGCTGTCGGCCTCTGAGCCCGGAACGAACGGTATGTCTACATAGCCCGTAAACTTTTTTTCATTGAACTTTTAGTTTAACCCAAGAAATGCAGTATCGTCCGGATGTTCGTATATGGCGTTTTTCCCCAGCGCGGGAGTAGCGGCCTATTTTTGACTCGGTCTCGGCGAGTGGAGTATGCAAAGAATCAAGTCAAAAATGGGCGGAAGGCCTCAATTAGCCCCACCGGAGGCCGCCGCCGCCGTGATCTACCGCCAAAGCTCTTGTCCCAGTCATGCTTGCCATGTAGTGCTGAAAATCAGCCTTTTTCCCCAATCCAAACTCATCAGGGTGTCCACAGGTCCGGAATTTCCAGCAAGTCCGGATAGTATTGATTTTTCAAGGGCGGTCTGGAAGTACTGAAAAAGCACGGAAAGTCCGCAAGAAGGACCGGAATTCTATTCATTTTTTCGTCATTTTTGTCGCAATTCAAGCAAAAAATTCAAATTTTTGAAATTTTTCGAATTTCGTCAAATGGAGGTACTAAAAAAAGTATAGAATTTTTCTGTTGAAAAGGTACTGAATTTCTTGGGAATGTACTGAAAAAGGACTGTGAAAGTACTGATTTTTGGCCAGCCTGTTGTAGCAGACACCCTGTTCATTCAAAATATACCCATTTTATCCCCAAACCTGGCAACTCTACTCACTACTAGCATCGCTGCCGATTCTATAATATCCCCTTCTCAGCTCCGCCTACACCTACACTGACACGTTTAAGGAAGGATGCCGCTTGTTCATTCGAGTGTCGTCGAATTTCCTGCGATAAAAAGTTAGTTTCCTAGAAAGATCACCAATTTTCTTTTTCTTGAAATTTTCTGATACTTAAGATTAAACACCGACAGACAATGGAATGGTCTGAAAATTTGGGCGAAAAACATTTACACACTGTCGAGAAAATGTGTGTTTTATGCAATGAAACTTGGCAGCGTCCAAAAGTGCATATAACGTTCTTCCTCAGCACTCGTCCTCAGCGCACAGTGGATCGAGTCAATACGAGAGGTCGGACAAAATTTGGAAACTTTAAACGCTTATACTTAACTCTGTTTTTACAAAACTTTGAGGTTCTGAAAGTGGTTCCATTGGTTTCCTCATGAAATTTTCTAACTAAAGCACCCATTGAAATGTAAAATATGACGAAATGAACACCAACATTTGCAGTTTTCGTCAAAAATTTCATGTCCGCCATCTCTGACTGACTCGATCCACCGTGCGGCGGCTCAAATCCGCAGCTTTTTCCACTTGAACTCGTACTCTGCGGTCCGAAGTCCCTCTCGCGTCATCGCGAAAGGAACAGGGAAGTTTTTTGCCTCTTCCTTTTCCTCATTTTCCACCAAGAAGCAGTCTGTCCCTAGTGTCTTGCTTAACCTCGTTCCATTCATTCGTGACCGGACACAGTATCAAACACAAGAACGCCTTGCCTTAATGGGCCACTCCGGGCTGATATTGAAATTGATAGACAAAGAAGACAAAATGGGTATGGAGAGATCCTATTGGTGGAAACAGGTGGTTGCAATGGACAAATGAGGTAGGTAATAGACTAACTAACGAAAACCCACGAGAGACCCTATACGAGACCCCCTGGACGAGAGTCCATAATTTTCTCCCTCAGTCCATAGGAACCACTCTTTTCAACCAATAGGATCGCTCCATACTCCCCATTTCTTCTTTGTCCACAGCTTTGTTTATCAATTTCAATAATCAGCCCACATGACAGGTAAGGAAATTAGGAGTAAGGGAAGGTAAGGAAATGAGGAAAAACAGGAGGAAAATGAAAAAGGAGAAGAATATAAGGAAGAAAATGAAAATTTGAAGAAGATGAAGAAGTGGAAGAAGAAGAGGAAGAAAAATGAGAAGAAGGGAAAAATCAGAGGAAGATGAGGAAGAAGAAGAATAATGAAAAGAGAAAAAAGATGGAGTAAAAGAAGCATGTCTGCGTAGGAACATTAGGAGCACAGACGCTGTTTCTAAAATAAGCTAGAAATAGTGGTTCCTTATTGCAAAATGCAGTCCAATCGTAAGTGTGGCTGTGCACTGGGTGGTGTGAGTGAGAGAGTGGCGAGTGCGGGCGCGTCTGTGCGTCTGTGTGAGTGCAAGCGAGAAATGAGGTCTCAGAATAACGGAGTAAGAATGCGCCAAGCGTCAAGACGCAAGACGGCCAAGGATGAAGGCCGCCGGACCCAAATTCAGCCACGGCCCGGCTCTAGTTAAATTCNGGGGGGGGGGGGGACCCGCGAATTCGGCGTTCCCTCTCGACGAAAATTCTGCCGCCGATAACTCATTCATAAATACCTCGGGTCCCCCTTTCAACCTAACGGAAGAACGGGACCTGCGGTCCGATTTTTATCGAAACTGATAGATAAAGGGAACTTGCAGGGTTGCCACAGTCAGGGAAACCCGGGAAATGTCAGGGAATTTTAAAAAGTCCGGGAAAATCGGGAAATGTCAAGGAAAATGACGAAAATGACAAAAATGTCAGGGAAAATTTGTTAAATCACCTTCATTTGCTCTCTAGAATGGGTTTGAGATTTCGAACAACAAATTTTGCCTGAAAACTATATTTGCCTTATTCAATTATGCCTTCTTAACCATCCGTAACATCTTCAATTGTCAGGGAATTCCACCAAAATGTGTCAGGGAATTTCATCTTTTAAATTCTGTGACAACCCTGGGGTAAATCATGTACTAATTGAAGGGTTCATCTTCTCGTGAATTGCTGTTCAGTCTATCACATACCTTCTTTATCCATTGCAACCACCGTCTCCCACCGATTGGGTCGCTGATTCCTGAAGGACTGTGGTTCGATAGGAGCCAGTAGCGGTTAGGGGCCGGAGAGAGCGAAGAGCTGCTGTATATCGAAACTTATGTATGTCTATCTGCATCGGCTGTTTAAAAAAAAAAAAATCAACAGTCAAATCGCAAATTCCTCACACATGCAACATCGCCATTGTCAGAAAATTTCACCAACATGTGTCAGGAAAATCAGGGAAATGTCAGGGAATTTCATTTTTTAAAGTCTGTGGCAACCCTGGGCAGCACAGCCGAGTGCCTTGAACGGCAAGTATCCGATGATTGACGAGAAAATGGCGAATGGAACAAACAAATGGAAAGTAGGGAAGAGGACAGGAAGCTCCTCGAGTCGTCATCTCGAGTCCATCTCCATCTTCATCTCCATCGACTGTGAAAATTCACATAACCCAAGGTCACCGCACCCCCCCCCCCCCCCCCNCCCCCCCCCCCCGCCCCCCGTGCCCCCGCCGCGTCCGAGGGGACTCGGGGGGCACTCGAGCGACGCGAGCGGGGGTGGTGGGGGTGGGATTGCGCCGTCGATCCGCGTTTCGGTCCATTTGAAGTGAGCCACTTTGCGTAACTGGAGTGGCGTTAGTGTCTATGCCAGGTGTTTCATAATTACTACCGACCCGGCCGAGGAGAGTGCCAGTCCCGCCCCGATCTCCTTTGATCCCCGATCCGAAAGGCTTCCTACTCTGCCGTGCTGAGGAAAAACGCCGTAGGAACCCTCAGGCGTTTCCAAATTTCCTTTGATAAAACGCGAATTTCCGATTAAACTTATGAATATTTTCCTCCCAATTTTTCAGATAATTCTGTTCGCAATGGAGATGTTGCATGTGTGAGGGATTTGCGATTTGACTATTGATTCTTACGTAAAAGTTTGCGAGGAACACGATGGTGCCACTGATTTTCTCTGAAATCATCTCCCAAGCTCAAAAAAAGCTCCTAAAGTGAGGCCAAAATGGTGGGGATATCCCACGCTATCCTGAGAGTCCACCTCTACGTAAAGACAAACTCTCCATGCAAAGATAGGGAGCAAATACATCGACAGGGCTGCCACTTTATTTGGGGGCTCCAAAACTGAAAACACGGCAACCCGTCTAATGTATTTGCTCCCTACCTTTGCATGGAGAGTTTGTCTTGATGTAGAGGTGGACTCTCAGGGTAGGGTGGGATATCCCCTCCATTTTGGCCTCAACTTGAGCGCTTTTTTTGAGCTTGGGAGTTGATTTCAGAGAAAAATAGTGGCACCATCGTGTTTCTCGCGAACTTTTACATAAGAATCAACAGTCAAATCGCAAATTCCTCACACATGCAACATCTCCATTCCCTTTGATAAAACTCGAATTTCCGGGTAAACTTATGAATATTTTCCTCCCAATTTTTCAGATAATTTTATTCGCAATTTCACCTAAAGATTCTGAAAATTCGAAGGAAAAATATTCATAACTTTCCCTACAAATGAACATTTTATTGAAGGAAATTTGGCAACTCTTGAATGATCATACGGCGTTTTTCCTTAGTACGGCAGTACGCCTTCGGCTTCGGCCCCGTCCAACGGGCGTTCCCGTCTTTTTGATCCCCTCCGACATGAAGAAACAGATCTTACTAAGACATACGAATTGAAAGGTTCAGTAGCAGCTTCTTGCATTGTAAAAAAACTCCGGCCGTGGAAGCCGTACTTGCGGGCTATATAGACGCACAGTCCGCTCCGGGCTCAGAGACCGAAATTTCCAGGTGCTGGAGCCGCACGTTCGACTGCTCCGGATGCCACACCCGGAACTTTTGGCCTCTGAGCCCGGAGCGGACGGTATGTCTATATAACCCGTAACTTTCTTTTCAGAGTAGTGCTGGAAACACTTAAGTATGTCTTCTGGAAGGTCTGCATGCTGAAATTGGAATCTTCTTCTGAATTAGACAGTTTTTCCCTCCTCAATAAGGAACAATTGAGAGGTGCATTTTGGCCTTTTGCGCTCCTGTATTGGGCAGTATAAAAGAATTTTGTCACTCTACGCGGATGAAAAATGAGCAGGGTGGCAGGTAGCTGCACGCATAATTCCGATTATGTCAACTAGAAGTTTGAAAATCTACAAATGTGAAGTAGACTTGAGTTCCTGTCCAGGGAGAGTTGGAACATCTCGGGCCCCGAAGCCAAAGACATTCGCGAGTCATAGGGGGATCCAAGGGAGGGGGGCGTAGGGGGTTTACGCCGGTTTATCCCCTTTGACCGATTAAGGGAGAAGAAGGGAAGAAAGTAAGGAGGAAGGAACGGGGCTTATAATTAGTTTATTCATGACGGAATTGACTCAAACTGCTTATCAGATGCTTTAAAATTTCGAAAAAAATTTGGAGGAAGCANGGGAAATGCGAGAGGAAATGTAGACGGTAAAGAAAAGTTCAGAAAACGGCATCATGAGGCCTGAACCGTATTAGCCGCTCACCCTCCCTTTCGAGGTACTTTTGTGCTTAGCCTTGGGCTCGATTCAGTGGCGTGGCGTGTTTTGCGATTTATCGATTGACCTGTCATTTAAACCTATGGAAAAGAGTAGATAAAGCGGGTGTTCGCAACGAACACCTTAACAATCGATTCTTTATCACAGCTTCAAATGGGGAAATATCGATAATCGATCATTTACGCCTCGATTACGTTTTCCGCCGCTTCATTCCTATTCTGATTCGCGGGGATTAGAATGAAGGGCCCTGTTGATAGGTGCTGCACCGTCGAAGAGGGAGGAGGCGGGAGCCGGCCACTGTATCGATGTCGCTGAAGAGGCACTCGAAAGAAAGGAAAAAGAAAAAAATGAGAGAAAAAAAATCGGGTAATTAGGCCACAGAGATTAGAGTCGAGTTGATAACGGAGACTCGCATTTTCTGGAGGGAATCGGTGCGATGTGGTACTCGAGCGCAGCTGGTACTTGCTTTTAAAAGCGGAGGTCCGCCCGCTCCTGAAATCGGGGTATTGGATGTTCTCTCCAACGGGCTGATTATTGAAATTGATAGATAGAATTATAGACAAAGATGACAGAGGGAAAATGGAGTGATCCTGCTAATTGAAACTGGTGGTTGTTAAAGACTAAGAAAATGATGGACTAACTATTGGCCCCCCGTAGATTTCCGTTACGTATTTCCTTTGTCCATTGCAACCGGCCGCTTCCACGAATAGGATCGCTCCATTTCCTCTTTGTCTATAGCTTTGCCTGTCGATTTCAATAATCAGCCCTTAGTCGAGACAACCAAAACAACGTGCCATGGCGTCATTTAACAGAAAAACAGCGATGTCGGAGCATGTATCGGCGGTTGTAGCAGAGCCGTCGTTTGGCATTGATTCTTTTTTGTAAATCTGCAACAAACAGGGGCTTTTCAAGTACCCAATCTATTAAAGGGTGGGCGTTGGCGGATCCAGCAAATTGGCTACATTGATTTTTCTCCATTTAAACCTACAGGAATGTATCGATTCATAAAGGGGCGAGGTGCTCCGACAGAGAATCGATTATTTAACATAGGTTTTAATGGAGGAAATCCTGTGTTACCAAATTGCTGGATCCGCCCCTGGGTGGGAGAGAGTCTGAGCTTTCCTTACGGGAGGGAGGGGGTGAAGTACGTTCAATTGAGTTTCGTGCTCTCTTATACCCGTGAATTTTCCATCCAGCCCTGTCGTGTGCAACAGAAGACCCCATCCGTCGGGTTCCCCAAAGACATGGGCAACTTTTTCGGAGGCTCTTTTCAGATAACTTTTCAAAGTGTCTGTTGACTTAACGGTGATGATGTGAGCCGGTAATGGAACAACGATAAAAACATCTTCCCCGGTCTAAGTTCGATTGTATAGTTTACTCTAAAACTTTCTAGTTTCATTTCTATTGTAATTCATTTATATTTAGATTTGGAAGCTTGAGAAGATTTGAAGAGAGGATATGAAGAACCCGGTAAGTGACATCAGGTGTAGCTAAGATTGTGCTTATTTGACAGGAGGCAATTCATTTAAATATAACAGTTATTTTGTTGAAAATGAGACCCATATAAGTCGAGAAACCCCCCGTTTCCTCCCATGAAGAGTCCACTCGGCGAAAGCGTTAAAGTTCTTTTAAAGTAAGGAACACTGTGCACAATGTTAGAAACACCCGGTGGCGCTTATTAGGTTTTTTTTTTTTTTTTTTTTTTTTTAAAAGTTTACCTCTTTATCCGTCGTTAGGTTTGTGGGTGTGTGGGGGATGGGGACAGCTCCCAATTCACCCGACTGGTCGTGGTCGGGCCTGGGTCTGTGGGCCGTGCAAATATTTGCCCTCGTGCTGGCTGGGGCTGGAAGTCGGAGGCTGGAGCAACCGAATCGGTGGATGTTCAAAGCGCACATGTCCACCTCCGATGAGGCCCGAAATACGAACGATATCGTGAAGCTTAGCGCTCATCAGGGATCGGACTTGTTTGATTTCAACGTCTACCGATACAACCGCAGTGCGCACGAGAAGCAAATAAACTCTGCTGACACTCCGACGTCGAATCTGAGGTGGCTCAGCCTGTAGCCTAACTGCACGACGCGACGCGACACTGCCGTCATCGAACGTTGTATGAACTTCTGAACGTCGCCGAATCTCCGCTGGGGAACCACGAATTTTCTTGAAAAGTTGTGATTTTCCCCCCCGTTTTTTCGATTAGAATGAAGGAACTTTCAGTAAAATTCAAAAGTCAGACTAAAAAAAAATGCAGAAGGAGTAGACAGCGTTGTCACAGTTAAGGAATACCGGGAAAACTGGGAAATTTCAGGGAATTTTAAAAAGTCAGGTAAAACCGGGAAATGTCAGGGAAAATTTCTTATATCACCTTTTATTTGCTTTCTAGGAGGGTTTGAGGTTTCGGAAAATAAATTTTGTGTGAAAACTATTTTCATTTATGTCTTCCTAATCACCTGTCATATCTTCAATTGTTAGAGAATTACCCCAGAACGTGTCAGGAAAATCAGGGAAGTGTCAGGGAATTGGATTCTCTACATTCTGTGGCAACCCTGAGTAGGAGGGAAAGAATCAGAAGGAGAAGAGGGAGAATAAGAATACAAAGAGTAAGAATAAGCAGGGGTACAGAATCTTCCAAGCTTCCTCTCTTTCTCGCGCCCGCCAGCTGGATTTTCACATTTCTTGTCAGTTTTCATCATAATTTCCCACGAATCTAAAAAAAGATGACTTTTTCGTCCGTTTCCCTTCGATTTTCGACTATTGTTCCCTCAAAATGTTCCCTCCTTCCACATTTTTGGTGCTATTTATACATTTTCTCGCGCCTGGGCGGGCACGTGATTGGGCATTTTCTGCAAACCTGAAAATAAGAAGAATAAGATTGAAATTGGGGAGAAAAAAGGATTTCATATGATAGGATTTTTTGTGCTCATCACGAAGCTTTAAAATGCCGTGTATTGAAAAAAACAGTGTATTTCTTTCGGGAAATACACTGAAATGCCGAGAGATGACCCGTAAGCCAATTTCCGTCAGTTTTATTTTTTATCATGGAGGGGGCCGTGGTGATGAAAAGTTCGGAAGCTGTAAGCGGGAAAGGTCTTTGTCCGGGAACGAAGTGAAAAGTTCAGTTCTAAAATAGGAAAGATATCTTTGCGTCCTGGGCGCAGATCTTAATAAAAAGGAATATCTCACTCTTCTCGAAGAATCTTTCCGAAGCAAAAGGTCGACGCCTTCTCCCACAGATTTACAACTTGCCTCTTTAAATGTCAGTTTCTTTATCAGGATTAAACTTAACTCCTAAATTTCATTCATTTTTTTTGTTTGGTTTTGTAGTTTTACTCTCCTCTTTTCGGTTTTGTAGCTCCAGCTTTTCCTCCCGATTACATGATCGGTGGGTCGCGTGGTTTTGTAGAAATTTTGGTTTTCAAGGCGTTTTAACGGTGCAGAAGTCCAATTTATTCGAAGAACTTATTCTCTTTTTGTCTTTAGAGAACTGATCATAAATTTTCATTGGAAAAGAGTGAAGGTCAACTGAATTTTACCAAAAATTAATCCACTGGAAAAAAAGTCTCCTAGATCCAGGGCCGAGATTCTCAAAAAATCTGACAGGAAAAAATACTCTTGATTCAGTCGGATTTTTGCTTGAATTAAAAAACCGCTTAAATTAGGAGGCTTGGCTCTCAATTCAAACAAAAATCCGATTGAATCAAAAGTATTTTTCTTGTCAAATTTTTTAAAAGTCTGGACTCCCATAGATTCAAATGATCATTTTTTCTAGTGCAGGCATTTTTCGACTGAAGCCATTGAAATGTTGAATTAATTTGTATCCTCCTGCAATGATTAGATCCTCTCCTCCATCAGAAAATTTGTCATCTTTTACTTCTTAAAATCATATTATCTGCCGGATTAAATCTCGTAGACAGGATTTTATGAGCGGCGGATGTACACCTGACTCAACAGGAGCTTTTTGAAGGGGCCGCTGGGCTGGGGCCCAGATTGCCGGGAATCCGTATTAATGAAAAGTGGATTCTTTCACGTCCAGTTTCTCTTTCGGTCGAAGTTGGACTGGACTCGGGCACCCCCGCTTGCCGCACCTCTCCCAGTACCGAGGAGGCTTTTCGTACGGGGAGGACCGGGGACCCGTCGACTGACGCCACGTAATTTGGGCCACGAAAATATTCACGTCTTGAATAAGTTAAACGGTGGAACCCCCCCCCCCCTTCCCCTTCTACCCCCCTTATCTTTGCCCTCCTCGCGCGTTTGGCCAGTGTAGGGCCTGAAGCCGGAATCAAACGCTGAATTTGGCAGCTGAGTTTGGGCGTCAACAATCATCGCTCAATAGCTTAAAACTGGTGAAATCGAGTTATTTTCATCCAAATGTGTATCAAATCTATTCGAGTAGATCAGACGAACTGATGACTGCTGAGCTCCGATCATCAGAGTGGAAGTTCTATATAAGTGTTATCGTCGTCCCCGTGACGTAAGGGCGTTTCTCGATTTCTACCTGAGCCCTAATCTTCATATAACTCCGTGCTTTTCAAGGCTCACATCACGTCGGAAGGATGACGTTATGATGCATACATAGTTTCTCTGTCCAAGATGGGGCTGGAAAAATATTGCGATTTCAAGAGTTACCGTTTTTTTCTGTGGCAAACCTTTACCCTCTTAGCAGCACAGCATTAGCGTCCGTGGATTCCATTGGTTATCTCCAAGTTACAGGTAAAATGAATTCTCTAAGATGTTAACATCATCAGCAAACAGCTTGACTTCTGAAATGAGGAGGTAGATGTTCAATAGTCAGAGTAAGAACGCTCGAAGCTCGCAGATATAATACTCTTTTTCCTGTGGTACGTACCTAACGGTGGATGACTTCTAAGAATTTTTGTTTTGTTTGTTTCAGGTGAGCACCAACCTTCTGACATGAAAACTTAGTTTGCTCCGTATGTTAAACAGTAAGTGGCCTCTGAAAATATGTTCAATACCTCTCTTTAGTTGGGAAACGTTAAACCCTAAGTTGGAAAAATTAAGGATCACCTGAAGATTTTTAATTTCATGAGGGAAAGAGTGCGTGTTGTGCTATTCATTTTTCATAGCATACCAAACGCATACACAGTATGTACAAAAACAAATGGAAACAATCACTATGTGGGAATAAAGCAAGGGAAAGCGTGTTGATGACGGCGCGGCGCAGAGATACAACTATTCGTACTTGATGGATGTCCGTGTTGCGTCTGCAAAATTGAAGGCGCGATGGCGCGAGGCATGCACTTGCAGTTCTCCGCTCTATGTTGTTAGTGTATTGTCGCTTCTATTCGGGAGAGAATTAAAAAACGAGGCCGAATTACGTCTCTCCAACATTCGGCTGTGTTGCTCACGTAGCCGTTGAAGCTCCATCACAAATCAAACAAATGGAAAAATACTCTATGGAAATAAATCGAGCGAAAGGAAACGCTTTCATGAAGGCGCAGAGATACAACTATTCGTACTTGATGGATGTCCATGTTGCATGTACAAAATTGAAGGCGCGAAGCGTGAACTCGCACCGCTTTGCTGTTGCTAGTTAGGCATCACTCCTGTTCAGGAGAAAAGTTACAACTTATGCCAGATTACGCCTCTCCAATCTTTTGATGGAAACTTTTACACTCTTAAACTCAACAATGACAACATTTTGTCTCCGGTTGTAAAACGGGAAATGCCCGACTCCCGGAGGAACTCCGTCGGGAAGGCACCCCGAGGCCGCGGCTCGGACTTGGAAAGTTCAGGGCGGATCCTGAAAGTAGCAGTGACGGTGAGTTACGTGCAAACGTGGCAAGCTCCGAGCGAGGACAGTGGAGTCGGGAGCGTTGCAGGAGAAAGAGTCCGAGAGAGAGAAAGAAAGAGACTGGAATGGAGCACTGCTAGAAGGAGCGTTGCCGTTGAGTCGGAGTTGGAGCTTGAGTCAAAGTTGAAGCCAAAGCCAAAGCCAACTGGAGCCTCTTTGAAATTACCGATAGGCCGCGGCCCGGCCGGGCCAACTGGTCGCCATAACGTGGGACTGTGGGAGCTAGTCGCCGGAATGCGGCCAGCGAGGTCTGGCTATTACCAAAGGCAATACCACTCGGTCGCCGCTGCCTATGCCCTGCCTGTTCGCCTCTCATGCGGCCCCAGCCGAGCCGCCCCGCGAGCCACCGTACCTCGTTCATTGACTTCGTCAAGTGAGTGACCTTCCGCTCGTTCGCTTCGGGTCTTTCCGCCAGACTTCGGCTCCAGACTCGCTTCGGAGCTCCCTCCGCGGCCCGTCCGCTATTCGAGACCGCCGCGCGAGCCTAGCTCAGCTCAGCTGACACGTACTCATTCAGATGAAATTCTTATTAAATCAGTCGTCAAGTTTTTATTTTTTGTTATCACCTTTGTTGTTAATTGTTTAAATTTTATTTTAGTATCGTATAGTTTATTTATCCCCTCGAGCCCGTAATCGACCGCATTTATTTCGCCTTGTTTCGTGCTGTGAAGTGTTTCATGTGTATTTCTTTCGTTCGCGTGAAAATACGTACGTAGTTTATGTAGTTTCTCAGTTTCTCCGGTTTACGTGTTGAACAACTCGCCGAAGATTTAGTCCGTCTCTATTTTTTACCCGCTTTTGGATTTTTTGTGGATTTTTACGCTCTTCGCCATCACAAGTGTCTTCCTCTATTTTTGTAAGTTTATCTACGTATCTTTTACTCACTTGATGTTTTTGAGTTAGGTATTTTACGAACAGGAAATGCGCAGTTTTGTTCGTTGTTCGTTTAAAGTTTTCTACGCGAGTATTTGTCATGCCATCGGCATGGTCTTGTTTTTCACACGTTTTGAAATTTTTTTGCGTGTGATCCTCCTGTTTCAACGATAATGTTCTAGTATTTAGTTAGTTTCCGCTGTGTATCTTTTATCATTGCCAATTAATTGATTCTGATGAATTTAGCACACTGATATCCCATTCTAATGTTTTGCAATAACCAGATTTCTCATGGAATAGATCAAATGAAATCATTCAGTTGCACTGTGAATTAGAACTTCATGAATATTTCTGCAGAATGATATTCCATTTCGATGGTGAGATTACCGGACCATATATCTCGGTTTGCATTGTCACAGACATCCTCTCATACTTTATTTCTTAAATGGAAAACTACTTGATTTAATTCTTAAAAACTACTGTAATTTTTCCTTTCTGTACAAAGAAAACTATGAAAACTTAAATGAATGATATTGATCTGTAAGTACTCCTTAAAAAAATAATACGAAGCGGAGATGTTTGAACATGACTAACTAAATACATGGTCTGGTAGTTCTACCGTCGATTCTCATCTCACCCCCATTATAATGTCTATTAGTCTGCCTGTTTTCTACAACCATCGGACTGACAGTTTATTTCACCTATTTCTGAAGTATTTTAGCCAGTCGCATGAATGGGATTTAATTGGTTTTGATTCTCGTAGAAGTGGGGAAAGAAAAGACTGCACCAAAGTCACATTAACCTGAATTCATCAATCATCTGTCGGCCTGCTCTTACATTTCTGTTGAGTGGCTACATTGTCTGATGTGACATTGGTTCAATCTTTTCTTACCCTTGTTCTAAGTAAGCTTATATTTGTATTTTAAAAATTGGCTATCCCTGCGAGTACTTTAGTACTAATTCCGATCAGGGACGGACTGGTGAAAAAGAAGCTCCAATGGGGTGTATTTCAAAGCGGTCCAGGCTCCACACTGGAACAGTGTGTGCGGGTCCTCCCGTCTAATTTTCCAAAAATCTTCAACTCAACTTCGTTGAAAACTTAGGTACATGTATTTATAGTTACCTAGAGTTGGGTACTCATTTTTCAAACAGATCAAGCAGGAGGACTCAGTTGACAAAATTTTGGGTTACTCACACACAGGTCCCTCGACAACGGGGGATGAAGGAAGTGTTCTGCTGTCCTATTGTCTTGTTGTTTCTTGGGATGTCCCTCGGATGATGCGACTTTTATGTGGCTTGTGCATTGGACAATCACCAATGCAATCCAGATTTGATCCTGGCAGCCATCGTCTGGATTTCATAGGAGTTGCAAATTTTTAACCCAAAGTAAAACTGACCAAAAAATATTATCTGCTCGTTCTAGTTACTCAGTGTTCTACTTCCCATATTAACACTAAATGTCATTTAAGTGCCTACATCTTCTTACCATGAATGACAAATTTCACAAGAAATGTGAGAAATACCAGGGCGTTTAGCAACATGAGCAATCAAGAAATATCAGGAAATTTCTTAGCATTGGGAAAAACCTATAGAAATTTTGTGGATCTGAGTTTAGCTTATCATTATCAGTTTATCCTTCGTTTCGAGTGTAGGATACAAACATTTCCATGTGGCCCATCAGGGGTATCTGTCTTACTTTACCTCACCATTAGTTTGCCTTCAGTTTTCGGTGTAGGCTAAACGAGCTCCCCCATGGCCGAATAGTGGTATTACCCCCAGATGTCACGATTGATTGAAGAAGAAAAGCTAGAATAATTTACAAAGTGTGCCATGGAATGGTGATCTTGAATTTTTTACTTTTTGTGAGATATTTCTCTGCCTTGCACTTTGAATTCACTATGTAGGAAAAGTCATGTGCCAAAATTGTTGTATTTGTGTTAGGTACTTTAGTTGCTTTCGTTATTAGATTGCTCTCAGGGCACAATAGGAAACCTCATACTTATGAGTTGTGCTAAATTTACGATTTCCTATCACTTCAAAGTATTTTCCTTTTGATAATCCTGAAAATGCAGGGTGAACTTGCTCTCTGTAGACTGCATCATATCTCGAACTATGATTCTTTATACTCCTATTAAGTATCAGTATCATGTGCCCTTGTTGTAACATACTGCCTGACAATATCCAAGGAATCTCAAGTGCTTTTAATCTGAAGACGTTTCGTGGCACTTTCGTAATTGGTTTTATATTAGGTAGTTCTACTCTTTGATTTGTTCCCCCCTGTCCTTTCAATTCTCATAACATCTTCAACTGCTTTCTTATTTTTTCTGGCTGAAGTAAAGTCTATCATTTGAACTTCCCCACTTGCATAGCATCTGTAATTGCATTGGGATGATAAAACTGCATTAAAAATGGTTGCTTGAAATTCAGCTGTATCAAACTTCGACATCTTTAGTATGTCACTTAATCATCTAAATTTATGAAACTACTACCTACGCTCTAGATTGTCTTGGAAAAATTGGTAAAAGACAGAATGGAAGAGGTTCAATTTGCAGCCGGTACTGCACAGTTTTAGTAAATTAATTTCTCTAAAACTGTGATGGTTCAAGCTTGGCAACAGTGCCCAATTATTCTCTCGTCCCTCATATATTCTTCGTTGTCACAAAAATTTGGTCAATGCAACTTATTAGTTAGTCATCAAAATATTATTGAATTGTAGCAAATTTTTGTAAAGTTATCCTACGATAGGTCTCATTCTTTTGGCCAAAATTGAAAATCCTAGTTATCGATGGATTCAGCTGTGAAAAAAAAGTTCTCTAGCAGAAGGCCCTTCCTTCCATTTCTACTCACAATTAATCACTTGCTTAATGCGGTCTGAGGAATGTGGGGAATTTGGGTGCAGCTTATCCACCCTCGAAGCTGGCCAGATCTTGTAATCCATCCGCCACCCCTACAGTGATTAAAGCGATTTCTAGGAAGTTGTCTTCGAGAGTCGGGAATTTCGTTCTGTTGCGCATCGCCTCGTAGATCCCCCTGACGCGACGTCATTTCGAGTGACGTCATTGACGTCAGAATAATCAGTTCGCCGAAAATGCCCCCAGTTTTATAATCTCTTTAAGAGACAGCCAACGCAAAACGAAGGCGTGAATTTCTATCCACGAGAGAATGTCGAATTCCAGAAGTCTCTATCGTCGCAAAACGGGAAATATTACGGTGAAAGTAGCTGATCACGTATCTCGATGTTGAACTTCTTCTTTGTTTTACTTGCAAAAGAAAATCCACTGAACGTTAACGTTTGAATTTTGTACCAAATATTTTGCTGAGGATGCAGAAAAAGTATCAACTTCCAAGCATTAATGCCCCCAGGAATTCATTTGAGAAAATAAAACGTCACGAAAACTATTGAGAACTCAAGAGTTCTTAAATGGAGATTAATTTTGGCTGCTGGACCATACGGTCGTTTCTCTTACAAAAGAACATAACTGCATCCCCAGGCTGTCAGATTTCCCCGCAGAAATCGCATTCTTACTAGGAAAATCTTGGACTTTTCTAACTGAAAATTTCACTGATTTTTCCTCAGATGGTATGCAAAAATCAGACAAAATTTGAATACTAATTGCAGGTTTAGGTACATTTTTGAATGAATCGATTGTCTCTGCCAATTTGACAACCTTGGAATGGAGTTAAGTTCTTTCGTCCGGGAGATGACGATATAATCATGTGATAAATCTATATTACTGCAACTTCAGATCCCACACACGAAGTTTTCCTCTACGTGTAGAATCCTCCCAGAAAACTGGGTGTCAAGCTGATGGACATGAACTGTTCAAGTTTCCTTGATTTCTCACTTTCTTAGCAGGCTCGGGCACGCCAAATCACGTTTGAGAATATGTCTCGTGTGCAGCGAGCTTTTTTCGTTTACCCGCGGTGGATATTGTGAGGAGGCATTCAATGAGACATTGAAACTCGTCAGTATCGTAAAGGGGAAAAGGGAGGAAAGGAAGCGAGATTAGATTAAGCAACTGAGAAGGTAAAGGTGAGATAAGGTGCGGTCGTGACCCGACACAAGTTGCTTCGCTCTTCATCCTACGTCTTTCGTAAATAATCTTTTTTTGGGGGGAGGGGGGTTTAGACCTTCGGCCAAGGTGTGCAACGACTGAAACGCGGCCTGCTTCAACCTAGGTTCCCGAGAAACTGCTACAAAGTTTTTTTTTGAGAGGAAGTGCTCTCAGTGTAACCCAGCCCCCGATTCCCCCCGCGAAGGCTTCGTCGTTCCCCTCATGAAAGAACGTAACTACGATCCAGTGTTGCCAAATTTTCGATCGCAATTCGCATTTCTACCCGGAGAATTTTGCTGAAATTTTCATCGACGGAATCCCTGCATCTCTCTGATCCCTCGCAAAAGTTTTCGACGAAAATTGTTCAGATATATTTCTGTACAAACTTTGAATTGTATATCACTTTTGCAACCTTGATAATGGAGTTACGATTCTTCGTCTGGGACATGACGATTTGTCCCCTCACCAAAAAAAAAAAACATATTGGATCTAGAGCCCAGACTCTTAAAAACATCGACAAGAAAAAATACTCTTGATTCAATCAGATTTAAGCTTAAATCAAGAACCAAGCCTCTTAATTTGAGCGGATTTCCTCTTGATGTAAGCTTAAATCTGATTAAATCAAGGGTCCATTTTCTTGTCAATGTTTTCAAGAGTCTGGACTCTAGATCCAATGTGTTTTTTTCCAGTGCTGCCCCAAAGTAGACCCAAAATGCGCTTATGGGCTCGCCGCTCTTTGCCATCAAGACTGTCGCGGTAAAGCTCCGACAATAATGAGGCAAATACCTACATCGCGGTGAGCTTTCTATGGGATCATAGTGAGTTCCTTCGTCCCATAGGATGTTCCTTCGGTTCGGAATGGATCCTTGTATCAAATTATGTTTATGTATTGAATTATTCATTTTATTCTGAGTTTAGGGCTCACTTTTCACCGTATCTCTTAGCCCTGGTGCGAATGCATATGATCTCTAGTTCTGAAATGCTGTACATTCAAATCACTTGAACAGCAGAACTGTGCCATAGCACCCTCTCAATTTTGAGAAACTATTAATCTCACCAATTGCAATATCTCTGCCGGTCAGAAAACGAATGTCAAGTCTGACTATGACGCAGTGTCGTGGCGTGCTTTGCGATGTATCGATTGATCTGCCACTTAAACCTTTGGAATAGGATCGATAATCAGGGTGTTCGCACTGAACACCTTAATAATCGATTCTACACCACAGCTTCAAATGGTAAAATAGCGATAATTGATCATTTACAGCAAAGTGGTCTTGTGCTTCTCGCCCTCATCAGTTATATTTTAAGTACAGTTTTTCTCACCGTCAATGTCCTGCACCTGTATCTTGCATCCATCTCTTTTTTTCATCGGTTGTACATATCTTTACCCTGGTTCTGCACTTGCAAGTTTTCTCTTTCTGCTCTCTGTTTCTGTAGAGATTTGTTGCAAAATCTCCTCAGAGGGTGCCTGTTATTGGCTGATAAAATTTCCCCCAGGAGGCGGCATTTCAGGCATTGGCTGGTTGTGATTTGTGGACTACTCCCTACTTTCCCGCGCACTCTTTGCCCTCTTCCTCTCTTTAGTTGGTCATGGCTTTCTCAGTGGCGTGCCGTGAATTGCGATGTAACGATTGTTATGCCATTTAAACCTATGGCAAAGAATCGATTATTAAGGTGTTCGCTGCGAACACCCTGTCTATCGAACCTAACCATACGTTTAAATGGCATAACAATCGATGTATCGCAATTCATGCCACGCCATTGGGCTTTCTTCGTAATTTTGCGCAGATTAAAACTTCGTTACTTTACATTACTTTACAAGCGACCCTGACGGTTGAATCGTTTAGACTGGTGCCGAAGTTGCCAATACCGCGGCTAGGAACGCTGTAGCTGCAAGCCCAGTACATCCTTGTGTAGGGCTCCTGAGAATCGAAGTTTTGCCTATTCTCTAGGTTCGAGCTGGAGTAATTGACTTCGGAGGAAACCGACGGTAACGAAGTGGTAGGGGGCACATTGGATTGAATCAACGGGAGAGGTCTTAGCTTGTAACTCCGTAAAATCAAAACTTTGAGACTTTAAACATGGTTCCATTGGTTTCCTTGTGGAATTTTTTTACGAAGCACCCCTTAGAAATTAAAATATGACGAATTAGACATCAAAATTTGCAGTGTTTGTTAAAAATTTCACGTCCAATCTCTCTAATTCTTTCGATCCACTGTTGGGCGGTGGAGGATAGAGTAGCTGCACAGAGAGAGTATAGACACTGACTGGATTTCATGGATATCCTTACGAACCCAAAAATGGCGGGGATCCCGAACGGGAAGGGGTTATTGTCAACCCTTGACGGTGTTGTCAGCCTCGCCATAGGAGTGGTTCAGGTTGAATTTATTTTGTGCCCAATACCAAAATCGAAATGTGAGAAAGTTCTTGGTGGCATCAACTAAATTTTCGGTTATTTTGAATCATATTCATGTTACTTTGGCCTTTTTTTAGAATTCCGAACAGCCCCTCGAAGCTCAAAATCGCTGAGCCAATGAGAAACCAGGGTGTCTAGCATCAGGATTTAATCTCGATTTTATCTGGATTTCAGGAAAAATCGGTCGTAAAATCAGGATTTGAGAAAAGTCGGTCGTCCACGGAGAAAACAATTTCGTGCATGGGACCCGAAGTTGAGGTCATATGGATCTCTGAAGTTTTCTGATCACGCATCCGAAAACTTGAGGAAGAGCTGCCGAAGTTCGGGTCAGACATCCAGGCACTTCGGTATGTACCGGGAGTACTTCAGATGTGTGACCCGAACCCTTCGGTATATATCGAAGTACTTCGGATGTCTAACCCGAACTCAAGTTTTTAGATACGTGATCCGAAAACTTCAGAGATCCATATGACCTCAACTTTGGGTCCCATGCACGAAGTTCTTTTCTCCGTGTCCGATCGGATTTTTTTATCGAGCTCCCTATTTTTGTGAAGTTACATTTCTCCGTGAAAAATCAAGATTTAGAAAAGTTATGAAATCAGGATTTAGCAGTAAAAAATGAGGTAAAATCAGGTTTTCATCAGGATTTTTCAAAACGAAAAAAAAACTGACACCCTGGAAACGGATCTTCTCGTGTTTATAATCTTAATGAATCGCACTCCGGTATGCAGTGGAAGAGAGGTCAGTGTTGAATTTATTTTGTGCCCTATACCCAAATCGAAATCTGAGTAAGTCCTTGGTGACCTAATCAAAATTTTCGGTCATTTTGAATAATTTTCATGTAAGATCGGCTTTTTTTTCAAAAAAGTTCCAGACAGCCCCTCGAAGCCCAAAATAGCCGAGCCAATGAGAGACGGGTCTTCTCATGTTTATAATCTTACTGAATCGCACTGCGGTCCGCAGCGGAGGAGAGGTCTATGTTGAATTTATTTTGTGCCCTATACCCCAATCGAAATCTGAGTAAGTCCTTGGTGACATAAACAAAATTTTCGGTCATTTTGAATCATTTTCATGCAAGGTCGGTTTTTTTTTAAAACCGCCCCTTGAAGCCCAAAATCGCTGAGCCAATGAGAGACGGATCTTCTTGTGTTTATAATCTTACTGAATCGCACTCGGGTCTGCAGTGGAAGAGAGTCTTGGGCGGGCGTTAGCGTGCAATTTCTCGTGGCCCCCGCGGGAGGGGGGGGGGGCAAGGATGTTGTACAGAGCCGAAGCGAGTGGCAGCGGAGCGAGAGGCCGCGGCAGCATGGAGCAAGAGCGGTTGGCCCGTTCGTTGGTTGGTTCGCTCGTTTGACAGTCCAAGTCGTGGCCGGGGGAGCGTGGGTCGTGGAATGCCTGCCTAATTAGTCATCACTCGATTATTCGACTCGAGTCTCCGCTCTCTGCGCTCCCAGAGTCGGCTCTTGAGCTGTTTTGCTTGGCAATCCTGGCATGGCACTGCAGTGCGCGCCCGGTTGCAGCCGATCCGGGCGCCCGTGACGTCCACGTCACCTAGGTTCCTTCTCTGAAGTCAATGTCTATGTTCGATTTTTCGCCGGGTAAATCTTTGACGGAAGATCACTGGGAAGAGGCGAAGGGGTGGCGGCAGGGCGTTGACGTAGAGATGTTGCGGTGTCAGTTGCCCGATAACCTCTGGGAGGGGCTCAAGACGTTGCATCCACCCAGCCGTCAGGTTAGGTTAAGTAGGTTTGGTTAGGGAGGTTAGATAAGGGTGGATGCAGCCTCTGGGAGGATAGGCGTATGTGGCGTTCGGGTTTCGCAGAACGCCAGAGTGCGCTGTAGGAGCGACTTAATATAAATAAATTGTGGACTCTAATCTGGTTGGTTTATGATCAAAGTAAGGTTGCCACAGTCAGGGAAAGCCGGGAAATGTCAGGGAATTTTCAAAAGTTAGGGAAAATCTGGAAATGTTCGGAAAATGTGAGGGGAAACTCGTTAAGTCACCCTTAATTGCTTCCTCGAGTGGGGTTGACGTTTCGAACAACTACTTTTCCGTAAAACTATTTCTAGCTATGTCTTTTTAACGATCTGGAATTTATTCAGTTGACAGGGAAATTACCCGAAATGTGTCAGGGAATTAATTTTTCTAAATTCTGTGACAACCCTGCCAGAGACAAAGAACGACCATCCTTTGCTATCTTGGCGATGGTGGCAGCCTTTAATTTCTGGTCTCCAACATTCATCTGTTGACTTAAGTACCCACTGAGTGGATTTTGATCAACGTGTTAACCGAACTTGGGCCAACTTGTATTGCCTTTTGCACACGTTGCAAGTGTTTTACTAAAAGTGGGGGTCATCGGGGCATCACTCATCGATGATCGTGAAATGTGTTGCAAAAACCCCCACTTTCAGCTTAAAACTTGCAACGTGTGCAAAGGGCATCAGGCTCATGACGTCACCCGTAGCTCATCATCCACCCTGTTCGTAGGTCAACAGCCGAAAAAAGGGTAATGTTCGTGGCTCCCTCTTAACTTTCCATAAGGAAGTGTTGAATCTCTGAAAGTCAAGCAGACAAGGCTTGTCAAGCTAAGAATTTGTGTAGGCCAAAGTGAAATGCGGTCCTTTTTTTTAGGTCGTTCGTCGTTATTCCTTTATCAACAGTCGAAGTTCATCATCGTTTCAAAAATCAAATCAATCGTCAGTTCATCAGTAAACTCCCCATTAATACGGTAATGATTAAATTTTGGTGTCATTTCAAGCTGTGTGCTTATCGTCGAGAATCTGATGTTTGCGATAAAAATGAACCAAGAGTTCTAAAATATTATCAAGATGTAACATTTGTGCAGCAGAAGAGCTCCGATTGAAATAAAAGAATTGAGGAAAGTTTTTCCACTGCAGCTCTGACCATCGCCCTTGTATTTTGCTCTCATGGCAGCTCAAAAAATTGAAAATCTGTGCTTTTCTCAACCCCAAAAAGCATGAAACGAAATGACGGTAACGTCTCTTGAAAGTTTGGAACACCAGGTTTTACTTTTTTAAATGCATATAAAATCAAAGTTTTATCGACAAGGGCTGCCTCACCCAGAATTGATAATTCGTAATGGATTTATAAAAGATCGGAAGCGGCGTTGCCAGTTTGCGATGTACCAGCGGCAAGGTATAACGGCCGGGTGTGATGCAACAACTAATCACGCTGGACGCTGGTCGGAATTTCGAGTGATAAACCGTTATCATTTATCAGGTACACGAGAGAAATAAGTAGAACCGGAGCGTTTTTGATTAGAAATTGATAAAGAAGTAAATTAAGGAAGCTCGAAAATGCCAAGAGCTCCTTATCTCCTTTTATCGCTCCATTCATTAATTTCATTTCTCCGTTACCCATTTCGCTCTCGTTACAACTTCCACGGCCACCGAATTCTCCCAATTCGTCTCATCGTTTCTGGCCTCTTTCAAAATCTCTCGAACTCGATCCGTCTCTGAGGAAAAATCGTCATTTTCGCTCCACGGAAAGAGGTACGTCAGTCGGTTTTTGTTCGACATTTTTGAGGGGTTATGTCTCAAATTGTTCGTAGAGTACTCTTTTGCAAGAACACGACAGGACAAAATATTGCATCGGGATGGGCAAAAGAAACGTTCGATACACGTGTCATAAGAGGAGAATTCCTTTTTTGGAAATGTTGATATTTTGGAAGGGTGCTCCCCCTGGCCCCTCCTGGGCGGTTGGGGGGTCGTGACCCTCCCCCAAATTTCCCTCTCGGTGATCAGAATAACAGTCACAACCGAAACATGTTAACTCAAAAATTTAAAAGGTTATGTCGTATCGAGCGCTCCTTTTGCCCATCCCGATCCTAATATATAGGTAAAACTAAGGAAGTATGATTTTTCAAGTCGTCACAAGCTCATTTTCAGCTGCAAAAAACAATCAGCGTCAGAAACAGGGTTGCCACAGTCAGGGAAACCAGGGAAATGTCAGGGAAAACCGAGAATTGTCAGGGAAAATTTGTTAAATCACCTTCTTTTGCTTTCTAGAATGGGTTTGAGATTTTAAAGAAGAAATTTTGCCAGAAAAGTATCTTCCATTATGCCTTCTCAACCATCCGTCACATCTTCAATTGTTAGGGAATTCCACCAAAATGTGGCAGGGAAATCAGGGAATTTCATTTTCTAAATTCTGTGGCAAAGAAAGAAAAATTGTACTGTGATCTGATTCCAGTTGTCATCACGCAACTACTCCTTCCCAGGTAGGGCCCCCAAGTCCACCCGATCTTCGTGCATCGAGGGATTTTTTACTTTCTCGCTCCCCTAGGTTTTCTCTGCCGTGGAAATAGTCAATTTTTTTTTAAGGGNTTTTCCTCGACCATCCAGTAATATTAAGCGGATTCTGTTGTCACAATGTCATGCAGTAGATATCAGAGAATCATTATTTACCTGTTTTACCAAACTTTTACCACATTTATTCTTTGGACTTTTCGCCAGCTTTTCGGGTATAATACTCCACTGTGCGGCGGTGGCGGTGAGCGCGGCGGATAACGGTCGGCAGCGAGGAATCGATGCGGCCAACACACTTGCCATATCTCTGGCAATCAGTCGATCGATCGGCAGAAATAGACAGCTTATTTTCAACATGATCCGGGCCTCATGAGTTCAAAAGAAGCGGTGTTCAGTCGATCAGCGGCCATTTTCCGTGTTTCGATGACGTCACCACGTTTAGAACCTACCTCACGATCGAGCTCCAAACAACCGTAGGCAGGGTAAGAATTGAATGTTTTAGTTCGGCAACCCTTGCCACTGTTAGGGAAAACTGGGGAATGTCGGGGGATTTTGAAAAGTCATGGAAAAATGGAAATGTCAGGGGAAAATTGTTAATTTACCCTTATTCGCTCTCTAGAATGGATTTGACGTCAGTTGGTCGTGAGTTTCAGTTTCACGAAGGAATGTCAATCCCACTAATTGGAAACAGGGCCCTTTTCTATAATAATTTAATCGGTTTCAGCGAAATTTGTAAATTTTGACGAACATTTTGTTCTGTAATCAGACAAGTTCTCAAAAAGGTAGGAAAACCTGAAAAATCGTTTGATTTCTCTCAAACTTGAAAAGTAAGCTAATTTTTGTCACCTCGCATGAATTTTCTCGCGTTTCCGAAGAGTTTGAATGACATTGAATGTGTATCGTGAAAAGCTTCGTCATGCCCAATATCCTTGAAAAGTGAAGAAAAATTGAGAAATATTTTGGTTGAATGAGTCTCGAAAAGTTAAGGAAAAATGAGGAGGTATTTTTGGACGCGTACGTCAGTAAGTGACGAAGTTTTTTTTTCTGGCCCAAGAGGGGTTTGCTTCACAGTTGCTCAGAAGAACTTCAGCATTACGAATGCAAATGGTTCCCATCTTTGAATTGATTCAATCAATAAGAAACCAAAGAGGGAACCAACTGTGCCCTCGGTTACTGTTTTCTCATTCAAACGAGGGTACAAAGTCATGAAATTTTCATAAATAATTTTTGCCGCAAATTCGACTTCTTTTGTCAAATGTAAATGAGCAAAGCTCGCGTAGCTCACTAAAAGTAAAGTTTTAACAGGAAAATATTTTTTAAAGAGAAACGAAAGGGAAAAACCAGACGTGCAAGAAACGCACTAGTGTGCGAGTGCGAGTCCCAGCTCGTGCATGGCGTGAGAAAATTAGCAGAAGCATGAAGAAGTTTTTCGATGAAAAATCTTACTCTCATTGTCTACATTCCTTGAAGCGTGATTTGAGGAGAATCAGTAACATGAGAGAGATGTAACTCTGAAATTTTTATCTCGCATCTATTTTTAAGCCTTTTCCTGACTGGGAAAATTTTATTGTGGAATAATCTACACAGAGTGTGCAAACGATTCAGAATCATGGGTTGAAAAACGCCAACTCCGCGAGATTAAATATTAGAGCCTAACACAAAGCGGAGCGGCGACGCACTGGCGCCTACAAACCTAACAGGGATACTTTACGCATTGCGCAATGCGTGAAGTATCACTGTTAGGTTTGTAGGCGCCAAAGCGCGTTTCGCGCTCTCTGCCCGCCCGCCGCGTCGCAGCGTGCCACGGCGTCTGAAGCAACTATTTCACACCAGAGGTATTGCACAGTATCATAAGAAATTGAAGGCGCTCCATCATATTATGAATGACAGGCATCCTTCAAAAGTATACGGAGCTTTCCTCGCAAAATATATCAAGATACCACGGCACAAAAAGAGAGCGGTAGTCCAAAAACTCACTAAGTCCCAGTATCCGGATTTAGTAACGTTTAGCATAAACTTTATCGTCTGACTGTTGCTTAATCGCCATCGGCTATAAAAGGCTACAAGAAATTGTACAGCCGGCTTTAGATCTATGGTGTTTTGGAACACAGATTCTACTGCCAATTTTTACCAGGGCAGGATGTCTACAAGTGCAGAAAGTCCGAAAATAGTACTGATTTTTTTAAAGCGGTCCGGAAGTACTGAAAAAGAGCGGAAATTCCGCAAGAAGGTCCGGAATTTTTTTGTCATTTTTGTCGCAATTTGAGCGAGAAATTCAAAATTTTGAAAGTTTTTGAATCTCGTTAAATGGAGGTACTGAAAAATTACTGAATTTCTCTGTTGAGGAGGTACTGAATTTCTTAGAAATGTACTGAAAAAGTACTGTAAAAGTACTGATTTTAGGCCAGCCTGTTTTACTAGACACCCTGTACACGAATCGAACGGTAAATCGTCTTTATAGTTGTTTTTCTACCCTGCACTGGAAGAAACCGCTTGGATCTAGAGTCCAGACCCTTGAAAACAATGACAAGAAAAAATACTCTTGATTCAATCGGATTTTTACTTTTATCAAAAGGGAATCCGCTCAATTTAAGAGGCTGGGTTTTTGATTTAAGTAAAAATCCGCTTGAATCAAGAGTATTTTTTCTTGTCATTGTTTTCAAGAGTCTAGTTTTTAGATCCAAGCGGGTTTTTTTTCTAGTGTGCGTTAACGGTGTAAGTCCCTAGGGATAATTGAAAAATCCTGGTTTCTTATTTTGGAATCGGATCCATTTCTGTGCGAGACTTCAGGAGCGCAAAACCTGAATCAAACGGCGAAACGCACTTGGTTTATTTTTCTACTACTCTGCGTTAAAGTCTCCAGACATTTTTAACAACTTTTGGATCCCTTATATTGAACTGGATCCATTTCAGCGGGACTTTTCTAGTGATTTTCGTTTTTCACGTCGCCCTTTTGGGCCCTAAGAGCTACTCAAATCGAGCTGTCCATACTCTCCCTATAAAGGTACTCCAGCGCAAAGCGGTAGTTTTTCCTGCGCGGATTGGAGGAGGAGAAGGCGGCAACACGGGAACCGGGAACGGCGAAGAGGACCGGAGCCTCGCGCAGGCGCAGCCCGGCTCTGAGAGCAATCTTCATAATTTGAGTTAGAATTAGAAACCCGGGCTGTCCCACATTCAACTTTCACATTCTTGCTGATCAATAGGAATCAACTTCACGTCAGGTCATTGAATCGCCCCCCCCCCCCCCCCCCCCCCCCC
>NW_017547211.1:895410-917368 GCF_001854935.1 Bemisia tabaci | reverse complement strand
CCGGCTGCCCGCTGCTGCTATGCTCTCCGACCGGGGCCGCACCGGCCGCAGGAGCAGCGCCCCCCCCTCCCCCCGCGCCACCGCAACGGCTCGGGGAGTTTCCGCTGGGTTGGCAACAGTGCGTCGCTCCTCGCCGCAACAATCAAGCGAATTTTCGCCATCGAACGTGGTCTACTTCGTCTGTCGCTGAATGTTGAGCTATGCCGGTTTTTGGGTGGATTTTCTAAGTGATCATAGTCGGGCAGCGGGAGGTTCATCCCCAGTTTGCTTTATTTTGCAAATAAGAAGTTCTCGCAAAATTCAATGAAAAATGGCTGACGTTGCGTGGAGAGAATTTTCAATTACCGAAAAGGGTCTAGTTGCTTACGTCACTGCGAGATTTACTCAAATAACAGGCGGGCGCGAAGAAAAGCTATGGGGGGTGAGATAAGTTAAATTTTTAAGAGGGGGTGGAAACGCGATCGTGAATGTAGAATTGATATGCCGCAGGCAGTCAGCATTTACTTGTAGTTCGAACTTCGTCCAATTGCAATAACTTAAATCGACACAGTATAGGCTCCAATGATTAGAAACTTCAAAATCGCCCCAGCTTAGAGCGCCTTCAAATCCCGATGATACTCTCCGCACTGCCAGGCAGTTAGTTTAGTCGGCTATCCGAACCAAACCCAACTAAGGTCATTGATCGCACCTTACTCACTCGCCAGGTAGTATCGTGCAACCAATGTAGAAAGACGTCTGGTTCAATTCCAAGCTTATTAAGCAGCGTATTCCATTTTACTGTAAATGTTCACATTTCTTAGTTCAATGCAAATAAATTGCACTTTGCCGACGATTGCCTATTGCTATTGCTTGCGACATTAACATTGTCAGGAATATCTATGAAGACACGATGTTAAAATGGACGTATTCATGCTAAACTGAACTATACGTATAGGGATCGCGGGGAACATAGTTCCTTTTTGCATAAATACGTCCGTATTATCGCAAAACGAGACTACAGTAGCGTTCGGCCGAATAATTATTAATGCAAGGAAAGTTTCGAGTTTTTTTTTCATCTTGGCGATTCCTATTTTATTGAAATAGATGTATTTACTTTCAAGGCATTTTTATAAAACCCCTTTTTCGTAAGTCTTAAACCAGTATTTGAAAGTCTTGGGTCCTACCAGTTAAAATTCCTCTAAAAGTCCTCAAAACTAATTAATTCTGGTTTTTGGAAGCTGTCGCGAACCCTGTGCAAGCGACCAGTGCGTGAATAAAAGGATATTTTTTCCGGGTGCGGAAGTTATGATCTCGAGGCTAGCTTCGGCAACATCGGCAACGAAATGACTGACAATCGGAACTTGAAAAACAACTTTCATCCAAGGGTCGTGCACCTCAGCTTTGCCCGCTCGGCTCCTAATCCGATGGCTCCCCCCCCTCCCCCGGTCTCTGAAGAGACTCGAATCTTCTCGGAAAAAATAATATAAACAATTATATATTACTGATCGGCGCACCATGGTACTATTTCTGGATGTAGCTGGTGTGAGCTTGAAAATTGTCACGCAAGAAAACTGAATGAGGAAATTTTTGACCAAGGTGTACTCTGAAACAGGATGGTCAATCTCCAGAAGGGAACCGCTTTCTCATCAGTCTCTTGTTGCTTCAAAGATCATGATCGTCGCGTCAAGAAAGCGATTCATATTGAAATGGAATTTGCGAGACAAAAAAAACTTGTCATCCTGCGATTGAAAGCACTCGAAATGACAGCGAATTCGGTTGCGAATACATAAGATTTAATCATCGACTACGATGTTTTGATGAACCAACGACTGACTCGCTGAGTTCATCCTTGCTGAAAGCCAGCGCGAGACTCTTGTGCGCTGAGGCAAAGTGCACTCGGCGCCGAAAAAGGCAAGACCTGAAATGCAGTGCTCAGGCGCTTGATGGACGATTTTGAAGCCAAGCTTGCTTGGCTAAGCTCGACTTTAAGCCGTCAGATCTTGAGCCCGCTATAAGACTGAGCCGGTTCAGATGCAGAAACAACAGTGTGGGTGGTAGAATGCACTCAGCAACTGCTCAAGGAATAGTAACGCTGTAGGGAAGACAGATAGACCGCCGCTCTCAAGCCAGCATATCAATTCGGGGCTTTTCACCTACTGAATTTGTATTGGTACTAAATCGATGCTGCACATCGAGTATACAGGGTTAATATTGACCGGGAGAACCTGGGAAAAGTCAGGGAATGCTACTCGACGGGGAAATATTAGGGAAAAGTCAGGGGTTTTTTTGTGAGGCCGAGATCCACGTAAAAATCGGGCTCGCGGCGGATCAGCTAATCGCGTTGTTGTGCCAACGTTTTGACCACAGTACTTAAGTGCCCTTACGTTATCGTAGAAAAGTCAGGAAATTTCATCAGAAAAAGTCAGGAAAAAGCCAGAGAATTATAAAATGAAATTTTGTTAGCCACCCTGGTGTATTCGTGCGGCGGTCGTTGTGAGCAGCATCAATTTGACGATGTACATACAACACCTTTTCCATTCCGTACAACACGATATAAATCAATGGCCAAAGTACGGAACCACGTATCTCCGTTTGCGACTTTGTAAACCTCCTGTCATACTTAACTTTTTCTTTAGAAAACTATTCAACTTTGTGTCTTGAAAACTCCCTTGTTTTTTCTTCTCTTTTCAAGCCGAAAACCATTCAACTTGGTGTCTTGGAAACCCCCTTGATTTTTCTTTTCTTTTCAAGCCATAGCCGACTTGTTCTCTCTGAAAAAATTAGTAGAAGGAGAGAATTGGAAACACTGCAATGGGGATAAGTGGTTTCGCACTGTAGCCATCAACATGAAGAACCAGACTGAAAATGAAGAATTTTTTCGTATTCGTGTATCGAGGAATAGATGGAGCCCCGCCGAAAGTTGCCACGCACTCGAGCAAGGGGGTTCTACCTCCCGGCGGGTGGGGGACGGGCGGGGTAGCGTCTCGAGCCGCGTCCGGGAGGATATTGTTGCCAGCTGGTGCTGAAAAATCAAGCTTTTCTCCATGTTAAGTTTCCAGATTTTATCGCTGTATGTGGCAACCTCGCGGGAGGAGCCAATGAAAACGGATTAAGTAGAAGGGAGACGACGCATCGCATCGGCTCGAGATGAAAGACGTGAAGTCGGGGTTCGCGGGGGGCAACGGGCAAGGGACACGGAGCAGACGTCTGCCTCCCCCCTCCCCCTCTCCGTCCTCCCCCCGCCTTGGGAGCTGCCAAAAGTTCCTCCCCCGGCCCCGCCACCCCTGCCGCACGTTGCCGCGCCCCTCGAAAATTCCACCCGGGGACTCCGCGAGACCGCACTCAGGTCGTCAACGTGGATTCTCGAGAGTTGAGGAAGGTCAAGGAATTTGTTCTTAAGACCGAATTCGTTTGTCTTTGATTCCCAGGGTTGCCACAGTCAGGGAAAACCGGGAAATGACGGGGAATTTTAAAAAAGTCAGGGAAAACCTCGAAATGTCAGGGGAAATGACAAAAGTGTCAGGGAAAATGACGAAAATGTCAGGGATAAATTGTCAAGTCACCTTTTTTTCCTTTCTAGAATGAGTTAGACGTTTCGAACAACAAATTTTCCCTGAAAACTATTTCAAAGCATGGCTTTTTAAGCATGTGGCATATCCTCAATTGTCAGGGAATTTCACCAAGGTGTGACAAAAAAATCGGGGAATTTCATTCTCCAAATTCTGCGGGAACTCTAGGTTCTCTTCTCGTGAATGCACCTAATTCTTTTCTCTATTGTGTAATATTCTATTCGATATCTAACCTGATTTCTTTTTCGTTTGTTCTAGGTGAGTATCCCGTGACATGAAAACCCGAACTGTTCAGTTTCTAGCAGTAAGTGATTCTTGGTGATGATTTTTATAATGCATGATTCTCATCGATGAAAATTAGAAAGGAAAGGTTTAGTCGTCGAATGGGTTGGTTGCTCGTGTCGAAGAATCGGATTTAGATGGTTTTAGTACCTGTGAGATCCTACACAAGGTGTCTACCGTGAGTGGAAACCGGAAAATATCAGGCAATTTGATGTCATCAGGAGAACCGGTTATGGACCTCGCGAGAAATTCTGAAAGCTTCAAGCATTTTTCAACTAGAGGCATGTAGTTTAGCACATGCAAGAGTGAAATTGAGATCAATTTAATAAATATACTGCATTGGAAAGTCTAACGAGTGTCAAAAAAATCAGAAAATTTTATTTAAAATATCAGGAAAATCCAGAATAAAATTTTAGTGACCCCCTTAAATAACTTTTTTCTAATTTATTAGCATCAACCATGTAAACGCCGCTACGGAACACGCACAACCGACTCATTGGGAGAGAAAAACATTGTGTTTTATGTATCACTTTTTGCGGTTTAAAGATAAAAAATTTAGGCTGTTAAATTTAAACGCTCTATTTGTAAGAATGCATGTATTCACTTCTTCATTTCATGAACATGGAATTGAACTTATCGGAATGACAATTTTAGGCCGATGATTGTTTTGAAACCGTGATATCAGTTGGACCAGGTGCTGAGAGGAACTATACATGTAAACATGATTAAAGTGAAAGGAATTATGAAGCTTAGAAATCCTATGAACATAACTCCTTTTATTAGTTCATTCGTACATGTTTTTTTTAGCGTAAATACTTCCACTGTGTGTAATTAGAGGATACAATATTATTTTTAAAAAAAAGCAACTTATTCTACTAATGCTAATGCCTTGGTCGGCGCGCTGAGGAAAACAGCCGTGTGAGAATTCGAACTTTACAGGAGCAAAATACACTAGTCAGCCTTCATTTGGGAGGTTAGGCATAAACGCATCCTCTGAGTTCGAATAGTTGCAGCCTCTCAGATTAAGCCGCAAGCCTTGCCTTCAAAACGACCTAATCTGCTGAAATACATGCGTTTAAATGGGAAATGCCGCCAGATGACGTCACCATACGGCGCATTTTCTCACTTTTAAATACTTATATTGTTATACTATTTCGAAATCAGAAAAAAATGCTAAATAATACCGCAAAATCAGCTCTTTAGGCACTTTCAGATGAAGCAATATAAAATTTGCATGCAAATTCTCCATCGCAAGGAAAGTGAGGAAGATTCCTGTGAGCAACATGATTTTAACGGAGGAAGATATCCTTCGTAGGGAATTTTCAGCTGCATAAGTTATCATGGCTGGGTAGTGCCGCCAGATGATGTCACTAGGTGACGCATTTGTTCACTTTTAAATATCTATATTTGTATACTGTTTCCCATAGCCGAAAAAAATTATAAAAAAATACTGCAATATCAGCTCTTTAGGCACTTTCAGATGAAGCAATAAATTTGCGTGCAAATTCTCCATTGCACGGAAAATGAGGAAGATTACTGCGATTACTGCGATTTGACGGAGGGAGATATCCTTCGTAGGGAGTTTACAGCTGCATATCTCGCGACGGGAGCATGATAATTCACTGTACGAGGGGACGAAGGGGGATCTAACGAGAGTGTATGAATATCGAGGATGGAGAGTGGCGTCGCGCCATCGTCCCTTGTTGTGCAACCCGTGTCCCCCCTGGGGAGGGGATGGGGGGGGGGCGGAATGGATGTGAAGCGAGCCTCTTCCGCCAATGACTTTCTCAGCGGAGCGCGACGCAACGGCCGGCTCGGCGCAAGTTGAGCCTCTCAACTCGTCGTCCTCCCGCTGAAACGACGTAACCGCATTTAGCGATGAGCCCTGTTGTCCATAGAACTTAATAATTTCCGGGGCTCGTCTCGGCCTGCAGTTGTGCCCTTTTGTGTGCCGAGCGACGAACTGGATCGAGCTTGGAGCTGAGCTGCTCCGAAGCCGAAAGCTTTCTCTCGCCGCGGCCAACAACTCAATCCGTTCGTGTTGAAACTTAACGAGTACGTTTTCCGATGAGTCCTAAGCTCCGTTAGAGTGCTCGTGTTCTGAGGTTCATCTAATGACGGACTTGTGCGGGTTCGCCGTCTGCTGCCAACTAGCATTGCTCAGGCTCCCAATCCAGAGCTTATACCAGGAAATCACGTCGAGATTCCCAGAGACCCCGTGCGTTGCCGCTACCGCCGCAATGGACCACAAGATCGCTGTGCCGGGAATGCCGTTCGAACATTGGGACGTTCTCCGATGGCCTCCAGTAAATTATCTATTTTTGAGAAAAATCCCAGGTTTTTTTTTGAAATGTTGGATAATTCAGTATTGAATATAGGATGAAATTCTCGGTAACTTGGGAGGCGCCATTCTAAAGTTTTCCCGAAGATTCGTATTTAATCCAAGGAACTCTGACAACGCCGAAAGGCTCTCATACGGCGTTCCTCCATGGTACGGCGCAGTAGACAGGCGGCGTAGAGAGAAGCTGAACGGTATTTATTGGTCTAACTCAGCCCCATGAAAAAAGGAATGTAATTTTTGATGTTTAACTTCAGTTTTTTTTTGCTGCGCGGTAACTTCGAATCAAACGTCTCCAACGCTGACTTGGCCTCTATGAGTAAAAATTGGACAGTTTCAATGTGTCCCCCTTGTTTTATACGTGATTTCTCGACGGAGACACATTTACAGAGAGTCAGCGTGGGTTCGTCCCGTCTGCTGAATTTCACTCATCAATTCAATCACAACTTGGAGGCATTTTGAGAAGCAGGAAGTTCCAATCCTTTTCCACAAATTTAATTGAATCTCCCTCGTTTTTAACAAAAATACATTTCGACTTTCTAGATATTGAAATTAAATCGAGATGTTACGTCACATTAAATGCGTTTATCGGGGTAGTTTCCGCGCCCCTAGCAGAACTATGAATCATAGAAAGAGAATGAAAGTAAATTGGCGGGAAATTAAAGTTTTGCTAAATTGCAGTGTACTGAAACGTGTGAGTCTTGGAAAGCGGTGTGAGAGTGAGCTTGCTGGCTCGTCAAGGTTAAGTACACGAAAATATCAGCAGACAGCACAGCGCGAGCAGCCAACGGGAAGCCCAGGAATTTTCACCCAACGCGCACCGTCTCATCCAACCAATAACAACAATTTCTGTCTCGAATAAATCCGTTTACTCCTCAATTCATGTACTGCCGTGCTGAAGAACAACCTCGTTCAAGCATTCTAATATTGCCAGATCTCCTTCCATGAAATGCAATAGATCGTGTTCGATACATCGAACGGGTGAGATTGTATCGATATCGATTGGTTCAAAATATAAACATAGCCTCAAAAGTCAATTGAGTAATCTAGCGGAACGGATTTGTTGTGATAGGATTTTGATTCGTATGAGTGCTAATTGGCCAAGAGTAAGGAGTGAAATTGCTACGAAATTTCTCATTTTCAGGTTTCCTAACTTAAGTATATCTAGAGTGTATACAAGTCCGGAAAGAGCACTGATTTTTTAAGGGCGGTCCGGAAGTATTGCAAAAGCGCGGAAATTCCGCAGAAAAGTCCGGAATTTTTTTAAATTTGTTGTCATTTTTGGCGCAATTTCAAATTTTTGAAATTTTTCGAATTTCGTCGAATGGAGGTACTGAAAATTTACGGAATTTTTCTGTCAGAGGAGGTACTGAATTTCTTGAGAATGTACTAAAAAATTACTGCATAAGTACATTTTTGACTATCCTGTTTTAGTAGACACCCTGTATATCCTAGAATTTTGGTTTGAGGTTATGTTCTATCGTCATGAACCAAACGATACATCGAATCACTATCGAATACGATCCATTGTTCGGAAATTTTGCGGGAGAAATGGAAAAGATTATGAAAGAGATTAAGGATTCCTGCGAAATCTTGATCCAGCGCATATAATAAATCGAAGGAAAAACGTCGTTAATTTTTCTGTTTAAATATTTCATCGAGAATTTTTCGCGATTGAAATGTCGGTTTGGCCTTCCACCTCAGTGTGTGGTAGGGAACCCGAGTGAACATTATCGAAAAGGATTTCCACAATACATGATAGGAAAGACAATCCGAGGTAAGCGGTTCAGGTTTCGTCGGTTACATCATGGCCCATTTCTTTTATTTTTTATTTTTATTTTCACGCGAGAAACCTCCGCTAGCGGTATCTTCGATAAGGATCCGATTCATGCTCGACACGTTGATAAATGCACATGCTCTGCAATGCTATATTGTATGTTTCTCCACGAAGTTTGAATTTACCCTATTGTTCTAGTTCACCGAAAGCCGCAAACTTCCCTCTTTCACTTGACACCTCCATTATCCCATCGCTTTTCAGGGTGGCCCGTCGCATCGGTTGGGGGAGAAGTAGTTGTGGATACTAAATTATTAGAAATTCACGTCGGCGTGGCGGCTGGAAAACAATTTTTCAACAGTATATTAAACGGCTCTTAAATCCCTTAACAAATTCGAGAGAACATTGAAAACGAAACTAGCATTGAATCCCGCCGTGGAGATCCTGAGGGAGAAATTATATATTTTTTAAAGAAAAACCCACTCCCGGTGAGAGGGGGATGCCAACCTGGCTATAGTAAAGATTCAGGCTGCAAAAGTGTTTTCGAATGTAATGCATAAAATTCGTCCAAAAATGAGACAAATGTGTGATTAGAACAAAGTTGAAGGTGATGTACAAGGTAAGGGCTGCTACAGCTAGGAAATACCGGGGATTTCAGGGAATTTTATAAAGTCAGTTGAAACCTGGAAATGTCAGGATAAAGGACGAAAATGTCAGGGAGTAATTGTTTATTGACACCTTTATTGGCTGTCTAGAATGGGTTTGACGTTTAAAACAACACATTTTTCCTGAAAACTACTTCTAATTATGCCTAATTCACAATCCTGTACACCTATCGTCAACTGTCAAGGAGTTTCACCAAAATCTGTCAACCAAATCAGGGAATGTCACGGAATTTCATTTTCAAAATTCTGCGGCAATCCTGAAGGTAAAAAACCGCATTTTCCGTCATTTTGAAACATCTTCATGCATCTTCCGCCAAATTTTGAACTCTGAAAGCAATCTGCATGACGCGTAATAAGATGGCTGTGCATGACGCTTAGGAAGATGGCTGAGTCACACAAAAATGGATCAGTGGGGTGGCGTGAATGATCGGTTATCGATATTTCCCCATTTGAATCCGTGGTGAAGATTCGATTATTAAGGTGTTCGTTGCGAAAACCCTGTTAATCGATCCTTTTCCGTAGGTTTAAATGACAGGTCAATCGATATATCGCAAATCACGCCACGCCACTGAAATAGATCCCAGGGTGTCCAAACGTGCTTGAGCGTTTCTTATAGACGACACGTGACCAGGCTGCTCTTCCATGGGGCACGGCCACAACTCCTCTGACGTGAAAGGGCGTTTCTCAAATTCCACACGAGCCCCAATAGGCATGGAGTTATATTGACAACAGGGCTCACGTGGAAATGAACGTACGCCCTTTTACATCAGAGTAGCGACGACTAGTCAAGTCGGCTGCTGGTTGCATGCATATTTCATAGTGTCAGACGGCGACCTTTAAGTGCGACTGCGCGAGGCGAGATTTCGCGAATTTTCTCCGTCCGCCGCGCCGCGCCGCGCCCGGCCGGGACGACGAAAATAAATTGCAGCGTTCCGCAAAAAAACTCTGGGATTCTTTAAATAGAGACGTGTCATAATGATAGTCGGTCGGGTGACAGCTGTATAATCAGATCGGGTGCAGATGGGTTTTCCCCCGTCTGGTGCCCGACTGGTGTGATGCGCGAGCGCAATGCCACATGCCGTCGGCGCACAGCGGATCGAGTCAATTCGGAGGTCGGACTTGAAATTTTGGACTCGAACTGGAAATTTTGACGTTCGATTTGTCACTTTTTAAATTTTGAGGGATGTTTCCAGGGGCAAATTTCACGAGCAAACCAATGAGACCATTTTTGGAACCTCGAAGTTTTGTTTACAAACGGAGTTAAGAGCTTCTAAAGTTTCTGAATTTTGTCCGACCGCCCCCATCGACTCGATCCACCGTGCGGCTTTGTGACGTGTGCCTTTCGCATTTTTGTCGCATCTTCGCTTGCATAATGCACGCACCTTTCCCAGTGCCACGATTTCAACTCCGTCTCTACGAAATGGCGCGGTTTATCGAGGAGTGAAATTCGGTACCGGGTCTATATATTTTCTACAAACCTGAGTGATGTGAATGCAAAGTGAAATTATTTGGTGAATGCAGGGTTGCTGTGTTTTCAGTTTTAGAGTCCCCAAATAAAGTGGCAGCCCTGTCAATGTATTATAAGCTCCCTATCTTTGCATAGAGAGTTTGTCTTGATGTAGAGGTGGACTCTCAGGATAGCGTGGGATATCCCCTCCATTTTGGCCTCAACATGAGAGCTTTTTTTGAGCTTGGGAGTTGATTTCGGAGAAAACCAGTGGCACCATCGTGTTTCTCGCGAACTTTCACAGAAGAATCAATTGTCAAATCGCAAACTCCTCACTCATGCAACATCTCCATCGTTCAATGATGGTGTTGAATGATCTGAGCATCCGCGTCAAAGCAGCGTCTCTCTCTGCTCCCCTGAAATGCCGTTCCTAGCCGAAGACCTCGTTTGAAGCTATTTGGATGGGAGTCGGTAAATGTTTCGGTGGAAAATTGGTGATGGTGACTGATGAGGAGGAGGAAATGATTACTGGGAGGAAGGCGGGTACATGGGTGCAGAAAGCTAGGCAGGAGGAGTCATTTGTCTGAGTCGAGTGAGTCTCGGCTGGGACTCGAGCTCGGGAGGAAAAGGTGGAAAAATTTGCGGTCTGGGGGTCAGCGGACTTGACCCGTTGCCCCTTGCACGGAGGTCCCGGCACCGACCAACTTGTCGCTCATCTCTGTCCTCCTTGCCCGCTTATCTTCTCCAGAATTGTGCTCTTGAGCTCCGAGTCTTGTCTTACGATTGTGCATTTTCTTTCCAGTCTTTCGGAACCAGTATTTTTATCAACTTTTGTTAAGTGAGTTTCTCGTGTAAGTCAATTTAAAAGTCATTTGAAAAACTCTCTCACTCCGATTATCCTTAGCCCATTCTGGACGCTCGAACTGAAGGTCCATTCTGGGGGCATCGACGCGGGTGTTGACCATTGAACAATTGGACTGCATCTTGCAATTTGGACCTATAAATTCTGGCTCATCTGAAAAAAAACTCATGCGCACAGGGAAACTAATGGCATATACGTTGTTTTTAGACTGGGTCGGGATTTATAGTTCCAAATTGCATAATTTAGTCCAATTACAAGGACAGTAAAAAACGGCAACATTTTCATATTCATGACGAAAAAATGAGGGAAATCCGTATTCTTTGGTGATTGTCGTCGTACTTAATTTCTAAGTGAATTTTTGTGGCCAAAAGTCTTGACGCACCGAGAGTCTCCATATACTGAGAGTCAAGACAATACGAATCCATTTCTGATTGGTTCTCGAATTTTAGGCCTTCGCAATGTCACAAACGGGAATAAAGATCACGTCTTCACCAATTGCAAATATTATAGACTGAATTGGCCTGGGGAGTTGAGGGGACGGCAAGGAACAAACGGAATGAGAGGAGGAACAGATACAGGAATTCGAGAGTGAAATGGTCAAAGATTACGAAAAACGTTCGATTTGTGTAATCTTTATTCCCGTTTGTGACATGTAAGCCGCGTTGTCTTCTGAGACTTGAGAGGTTCAGTCTGGGGGGCATCGATGCGGGTGTTCACTGTCGAACATTTACGAAAACATTTAAAAAACGGCACAATTTTCTCACTTATGACGAAAAAATGAGGTAAAGCTGTATGTTTCGGTGATTGTTGTTTTTCGAGTTTTGGTTCAAAGGTTCAGCTTTGGACCAGGACCTTTGAAGTTCAACAATCAGCACCCGCATCGATGCTGTTTCGGAAATCCTCGGTCAGTGAAGCTCTAAATTCAAGGAAACATGTCACCTTGTTGAACATGCACCAACCGTGGAAGAAAATCGAGTAACAAATCGGATGTTGAGACAGTTGACAATCTCGGTTCAATCGTAAACTGTGAATCGGAGATGAATTTTTGTGGCCCAAGAACAATGGAGCCTAGAAGAGCGTGTGGATTTTGCCGAGCTCAGGAGCTTAGCGCGATCGAATGGGAGCAAGAATGTGTGGTCCACGCCTCGAGAGGCTACGTGTCTGAATGCGCGTCGCGCATTTTAACTCGGTACTACCGGATTTGCAATTGAAAGACCGCGAATCCATCTCCGTTTCCATGTCGCATAGCGCTACTCCTGGGTCAAAATCGTCTCCACGATTTACAGAAACGCTGCGCTGGTCGGCAGCACGCATGGTGGCAGGGTGACAAATTGACAAATTCTTGAGGGCCAGTCTCAAACTGGGATTCTCAGCGGACTGATTTTTGAAATTGAAAGTCAAAGCTATGAAAACAGAGAGAAGCGACGTTAAAAGCGGCGTTTTCTGCATTCGAGTCCTTGCTGAAAGAGAGTCAATTAATAGTTTTACTTACGTGAAAACAATTATCACCAGTCGTAAAGGCTTGAGAGGAAAACTAGAAGTCCCTCCATGCCCTGTGTTGTTCAGAGTGTAAACAATGCACAATACCTGATTGCTTTATTCTTAGAATAGAAACTATTACGGAAACGTTTAGCGTGCGATTTGACAGGGTTGCCACAGTCAGGAAAAACCAGGAAACGTCAGGGAACTTTATAAGGTCAGGGAAAACCTGGAAAAGTCAGGGAAAATGATGAAAATGTCAGGGAAAAATTGTTGATTCACCTCTATCTGCCTTTGAGAATGGATTCGACGTTTTGAACAACAAATGCCTGAAAACTATCTCAAATTATGTCTTTCTAACCGTCCGGCATATCTTCGACTGTCAGGGAATTTTACTCAAATGTGTCAGGAAATGTCAGGGAATTTCATCTTCCAAATGCCGTGGTAATCCTGAAAATTTGAGTCGTGGTTTGTTTCATTGACTGGAAGTTAGGGAAAATGCCGCGCCGTATGAGCCTTCAGACGTCGCCTTTCCTTCGACAAGTCAAGAATTTCTAGGAAATTCTACCCGTTTTGCTCTTCTAATTTTTCGTAGAGAATTTAGCTTGTAGTTTGATCTGAAGCGTCTGGAAATGAAAGAGAAATATTAATGACTTTCCTCGAAATTATATTATTTCGAGAGAAAATTCGGCGACATTCAAATGTTCGACCGGCGTTTTTCTTGAGCACGGCAGAAATCCTGTTCCACATGAAATTTTGATGAGAAAACAAACTTCATATCTCATATATTCGCACCTTGTCTGGCGGTCCTCCAGCGTGCCGGCTCAGCAAGACGAAGCCGTGAATTCGTCCCCCTCCCGACAAAGGGGCATAACTGCATTTCGCATTGAACCTTGTCGTCTATGTAACTTAACGCTCTCTCGGGCTCATCTCAAATTGTAGTTGCGCTCTTTTGTCAGCCAAGCGACGAATTTTCAAGATCCTCCTGATTTTCCTTCGCTGCCTTCCCGATCGTCTCGTCCCGCTCAGTGGCGTGGCGTGAACTGCGATGTATCGATTGTCATGCCATTTAAACCTATGGTAAAGAATCGATTATTAAGGTGTCCGCTGCGAACACCCATTTTATCGATCCTTTTCCATAGGTTTAAATGGCATAACAATCGATACATCGCAAAGCACGCCACGCCACTGGTCCCGCTCCGCTCCACCCGCGACGTGGCCGCAGCCGTCGTTAGAAGTCGTTTGCCTTGACTCGAGGTATTTCCCAGAAAACTTTTATAATGGGCCTCGCTCGACGAGGCCTTCCAACTCATGCTAATACTATTTTCTCCCCCTTTTCTTTTCTCCTTCGTCAACTGAGGAATGGTAACTCATAGCGTCCTGAGTGCCATCTGGTCTTTCTTATTTTACCACTCGGTTCAATCAAGGTCGGTGGAGCGAGGAAAATAGACGTTCTTCGGATAGATAACTACTCGCGCTCTTCGGTATGTTTGTAGCCTACGCGGCGGAATTGAAGGCGAGTCTTGACTAGACGACGATACTCGCCGTTTTTCGAATAGATAACTATTCGCGCCCCGCTGTAGGTTTCTTGCCTATCCGGCGAATCGAAGGCGAATCTTGACTTGAAGATACTCGCCATTTTTCGAATAGATAATTATTCGAGATTCCTAGTTGGTTTGTTGCCTATTCAATGAAATCTACGGCGAATCTTGACTGGACGATACTCGCCATTTTTCGAATAGATAACTATTCGAGCTTCCCAGTAGCCAGCTTTTCTTTATTCGCTAATGACAACTAAGTTAACACAGAGGGAAATGTGAAAAAAAACCTGACCCAGGTAAACGAACAATCGTGCAAATAATTTCCGATCTTCTTAGCAAGTTTGGCAACATTTAGATCTCGTTGATCAAGCGCAATAGCTTCCCACGTGCGGCCATGCCCGGATCACTCGGATGGATTTTTTTCGGTAGCTTGGATTTTTCACTGAGCTAACTTACTATGAATAAAAAACACGCCACCGATGGAGCTTTCGGTGAAGTGCCGTGTCCTAAAATAGTCTGGTTTAGACCGTCGTCGGATTTTTACAGCCATAATCGATGGTCCAACGTAAACAGAAATGCACCATACTTCCTTGTTTTCACGCAGGGGTGGTCTGATGCGGTCTTAGAAATCTTCGAAAAGTCAGGAAATATTTTTTTTACACATTATGTCATGGAGTGAAAGGGAAAGTTCACAGATGCTCCCAGCTTAATTAAATTCTTTGGCTATGGAAATTTAAGTTGATTCTAATATTGAATTGGGGGTTTTAAAGCTTTTTTAATTTTGTCTCTTTCACACTTGCCAGAGGGTGGGTAAGAGACTACAGATGGGTTCCTTTGGTTCCTGAGGATGGTGTGGGAATCAGTTGTTCGATGATCCCTCTTGATTAGCTGGGCGCACGGTGGATCGAGTCAATAGGAGAGGTCGGACAAAATTCGGAAACTTGAAACGTCTCTAACTCCGTTTATACAAAACTTAGAGGTTCTAAAAGTGGCTCTATTGGTTCCCCATGATATTTTCTTCTATTAGCACCCTTTAAAGTTTTAAATGTGACGGATTAAAGATTTAAATTTGCAGTTTTAGTAAAAAATTTCATGTGCGACCTCTCTGATTGACTCGATCCACTGTGTGGCACGGCGCACAGTGGATGGAGTCAATCAGAAAGACCGGACATACAATTTTTGACCAAAACTGCGAACTTTGACGTTTATTTCGTCACAATTTAAATTTCAAGGGGTGCTCTTCGCAGAAAATTTTACGAGGAAACCAATGGAACCGATTTCAGAACCTCTAAGTTTGTATTAAAAGAGTTATAGGTGTTTAAAGTTTCCAAATTTTGTCCAACCTCTAATATTGACTCGATCCACTGTGCGACGGGGCGGGGCGGGAGCCTGTGGAGGAGTCTGCTCAGGACTGAGGAGGACTCGGGCAGGAAGCAGTCAGGGCTATAGCAATTTGTGCAATTCCAGCAATTCAAACTTAATCCGATAACTGGAGCGGCATGAGCGGGATAACCGGGATTCCACGCCTCAGCTCCGGCTCCTTCAACGCCCCCGCCCCTTCCAATCACACGAGTCCAACACTCACGCTTTACTTTTCAACAGCGGAAATTCGAAACATTCTAAGCACCTGCAGGTGATGGTCAGGTTGCCCACCTTTTCCCTCGGAAAGCTTATCGTCAAACATCTAACCCTGAATTTCATACACAACAGAGTAAATGATTTAGCGATGAAAGTATCGTAAACTCACTTGATGAATGGCTAAGTTTCATATCTGGACACAGATTTCCAAAGAGTCGGTTCTGAATTTGATGCAAGTCCTAATTCAGCAACAGTCCCATAAGAAACTATGGAAACCGCAGGGTTGCCACAGTCAGGGAAAACCGGAAAATGTCTGAGAATTTTAAGAAATCAGGGAAATTGACAGGGCCGGATTAAGGGGGTGGCCACATGGGCCGAGGCCCATGTCGGCAAATCTAGGGGACGGCAAATTTTGCAATTTTTTTAAATGTAGGAATAAAAAAAATCGGATTTAGAAAAAAAAATTACAAACGAGAAAAGGCTACAAAATCTCTCATTTCCTAAGAGTACAGTAATTTCTAACTTTGTCGTCTTTCAGTGATACAAGAGACAGCACCTTTTATTGGTCGAGTTAAGAGAGAAACCAAACACGCAATTTGGCCTGGAACGGCGCGGCGCGACTTAGGGAGAAATGATGACGAGGACTTGAGATGAAAAGGAGAAGCCCTCGACGCGGCAACCGGCATGTAACACATATTAGCGCCTACAAGATTGCACGAATACTTCACGCATTGCATCAAACGCAGAGTGGTTATTGTAGTCAGCGTGAAACGGACAGCGCCTACAAGAATGCATGAATACTTCACGCATTGCGCCAAACACAGTGCGGTCAGCGTGAAACGCATAGCGCCTACAAGACTGCGTGAATACTACACGCATTGCGCCAAAGACAGTGCAGTCTGCGCGGCGGTGGAAGTTAAAATCATTAAACCACATTCACGTTTATTCTTTCATAATTTTTTCGTTCATTTCTTATGAATGGAAGGCCGTGTCCACGCAGAGATAGGTTTACGGAACTTAACTTTCGCGCAAAGTTTCGTGAACTTTTGCTTGTAGTGTTTACAGGGCTTTCCCAAAAAATATGTCCAACACGAGTGTACGATTCTTATGCACCCCTCCTTCGCTCGCACGCTTACTTGATGGTTTATATTGGTATTGCAAAACGAATAAGAAGGGGGCGGCAAAATACAGGCGGCCCATGGGCAGCAAGTAGGAAAATCCGGCCCTGGAAATTGATGGAAACGTCAGGGGAAAATCGTCATATCATCTTCGTTCGCTTTCTCGAGTGGGTTTGACATTTCGAACAACGAAGTTCGCCTGAAAACTATTTCTGACTATGTCATCTTAAAAAATCTGGCATTTGTTTAATTGTCAGGGAATTTCACCAAAATGTGTCTGGGAAATTTAGGAAATGTCAGGGAATTTATTCTTCCAACTTCTGTGCAGGGTATGTCTACAAGTCCGGAATTTCCGGAAAGTCCGGAAATAGCACTGATTTTTAAAGGGTGGCCCGGAAGTACTGAAAAAGTGTGGAAATTGTCCAACAAAGTCCGGAATTTTTAATTTTTTCGCAATTTTGACTTGAAATTTTTCGAATTTCGTCAAATATTTGGAGGTACTGAAAAAGTACCGAATTTTTCAGTTGAGGAGGTGCTGAATTTCTTGGGAATGTACTGGAAAAGTACTGCAAAAGTACTGATTTTCGGCCAGCCTGTTTTAGTGGACACCCTGCTGTGGTAATTGTTGCTCCAGGTCCAGGTGTGTTACGAATTTCACTGCTGGCGTAGCATAAGTATAGAATCATCCCATCTATAGTAGAGTTCCTTTATACTGAGAGTCAAGACAATGTGAATCCATTTCTGATTGGTTCCCGTATTTTAGGCCGTCACAGTGTCACAAACGGGAATAAAGATTACATTTTCACCAATTGCAAAGTTTATAATCTGGAATGGACCAAGGAATTTCGGGTTCGACAAGGAACAAACGGAATGAGAGAAGGAACGGAGAGAGGAATTTGAGAATGGGCCGATCAAAGATTACGAAAAACGGTCAATTTCTATAATCTTCATTCCCGTTTGTGACTCAATGAGGGGTGTTGTCTTGACTCTCAGTATTAAGGGACTCTAGACAACCGATACCACCAAAGGGGCTTTTTTAGGGTCGGGGAGCGGGTTTTAGAAGGCGGCGCGGCGGCGGAGGTTTCGGCGGTTGGCAGTCGGGCCGGGCTCGGGCGACGACGACGGCGGCGGAAGGTCAGGGCCCCGGCTCCGGACCCCGAGCCCGAGCGGAATGCACCGTTGCACGTGCCTCCAACTTCGCAGCGAGCTTATCCTCGCGCAGCGCCACGCCACGCCGCCACCACCGCGCCACGCCACACGGCCACGCTCCCAACCCATTCATGTCGGCCGACGACACGGCTCATGAATGGGATACCTCGCTCACCCCTCCCGAACCACCCTCCGCCACCCACTCACCCGCTCCCCCCGCCACCGCCGGCAACCCCACAGCCAACGACCTTTGATATCCGTTTTTCCACCTCGCCCGTCTCCATCGCCTTTTCTTCGTGACTAACCCTTTGTGGATTTGACTCATCCCCGTTTTCGAACGTATCTTGCGCGGCTATTTCTGGAGGGCGTTCGATGTAATACGTGACCTTCGGAGGAGTAGCAGCGGGTCTTCTTTGCTGCCATTACTCAACGTTACAGATCAAACGAAGCGTTACGTAACGATTTTTAAAATTTTTTACGGGGTTTTTAAGATTTTCTCCTCGTAGTAGGTATCCAGGAATTCAATTCATCGTCGTTTGAAAAAAGTTACAAGGAAACTGCCACCGTTTTATACTTTCATTGTTTGTAGTAATTTTACCTAATGAGGTAGACTTTTACCTAATTTAATGAAATTAATTATCCCAAAGTCTTCAGTGAATTCAACGCGGTTTTTTTTTTTCATGGAATTCTTTGGGAGTTGGGTTGGGGCCAGTGCTATGAAATTTTTTAGAGGGGCTCAGCGCAACGTTATGGAGCAGATACGGACTGTCCCGGGGGCTTGTGGGTGATTGCTCCCTACATTTTAGCTGGAGGGGCTCCGTGAGGACTTCTTAAGGCAAAATTCGGGTGTCCCAAGTGAAACATTCCAAGAAATCTTGCAGAGCATTTGAATTTTTTTTTTTTCACTTTACCAAGAAGTTCTCGCAACCCTATTCCGGTGGCAATCGCCCCCTTTGATTTCGAGCCAGTCCGCTCCCGCTAAGGAGCGTTACTGGGGGTACGAAGAGCGGAGTATCGTAACGTCGCGTTATTTTGGTATCGCCCCTCTGTATTCAAGATATGTTTTTCTGTTGTTTTACGATGTGTGATCTAATGGGCAATTTTCTTTTGTGTGTTTCAGGTAAAGTAACACAAGTCATTTTTGGTGCCTGTTTCGCGTAGGATGAAGCGGAGGATGGGAGGAATGAGTGCCTTCCAGTGATCAGTGCTTCGGAGTGTGTTCAGTGTGAGTGTGTTTGTGTGATCCCCGTGGTTCCCCCCGTGGCTGTGTTCCCCGGGAGGGTGTTGGTTCCCCCTGGGCCCCCCCGCCCCCCTGGAGCGAGTGATGGTTGCCGGGCAGCCGGTGGTCGAAGCCTCGCAACACTACCCCCTCTCGCCGTCGGCCCAAAACAACAACAACAATGACGCCATGTTCTGCTCCGCCATGCCGGCCTCTGCCTCCCCACAGTACGAGTACTACCAGCCGCAGCCCGAGTACCATCAGTACGCCTCCAACGGCCAGCAGGGCTCTCCCGACCTCTGCCCCGCCCACACCCAACTCTGCACCGTTCACGGAGATTATGGTAAGCCAAGCAATGACCCTTCCGTATCATTATACCAGACTAGAGGGCTCGGCCCCTTGGCCGCTACGCGGCCCAACCTTGGGGCGCTGGACGCGCCCCCTCCTCACCCCGTCCATCGAGCATCTTAAAAAGAATTTTATGGAAATAGAGAGGATACGTTTGCAATTTTGTCTTCAGAGGTCGTCCATAAATCGTCATCCCTCTAACGTAAGGGCGTATCTCTATTCCCACATGAACCCTGGAAAGCATGGAGCTATACCGAGGGCAGGGCTTACGTGGAAATCTAGATCCGCCCTTACGTCCGAGGAGCGATGTTTTGAGTCCGAGGAGCGATGTTTTGAGCCTCGTTCGCCATTCTGAGAGGCGCAACGCGTGACGTTATCACATCATGATCAAATATTGAATCGCGACGCTATGTTAGATCTTGTCAAATCTCCCATTGTCAACTGTGTTGGGCTTCTCAAAGGGGAAGAGCAGCACGACGCCTAGAAACTAGGAGCAAAGCACCGAACCTACGCCCTAATTCGTTGAGCTTTATGCCGGGTAAACTTGAAACACCTTGGAAACAAATTAGACGGTTCGTTATAGGGTCGTCTCTCGTAGTACAACACTCAATGTATCACCGTTAAGCACTTGTCTCGGAGAAGACACAGTGATAAAATTCATCAAAATGGCAGGTCTCCAACTAGGACGTCCTGTCGTTGTCCGTGTCGACTGCGCCCCGCTCCCCCGTCGCTTACCCCGGGCGGGCCTTTATTTCCTCGTTTTCGAATTTAGCCGGAAGATCCAATTTCACTAACTTTCAGTCTCTGCGGAATCGTTCCTATCCAGTCACCTTTTACGCGAGGTTAGATCCCTGATGAAATGGTCCCTTGGAAGTTCAAGTGATTTCAGCGGGTCCTCATGGGGATTTTATGGGAACCCATTGGAACCCATGGATTCCTATGGAGTGAATGAAGAGACCAAGGAACTCACTGGGCACTCGGGCAGCCGCAGAAACAGCCTGAAAATTAGAGTGTGGTCTCCAGGCAGTAATTATTCAGTGGGTCAGTTGTGCGGGTCTCAGAATTCTGTTTTGATGTTTTATTCTTTCAGATTAGCTTACAGCACTAAGATCCGTCCATGCAGCAACTTTCTACTTTTAATACTAACCGAGACATCGCGCTTTGAAAAATCCGTTTTTTGACATCATCCACCGCGGCAGTGACACCCTCGGTTTCTTCCACTGCAAGTGTCGCTGCCGCGGTGGATGACATCATAAACCGAATTCTCCAAAGCGCGATATCTCGGTTGATATCGAACAAAGAAAGTTGTTGTTTTGACGGATCTTATTGCTTTTAGCTGGTCTACAAGAATCAAGCATCAAAACACGATTCTGTGACCAGCGCAGCTGACCAATTCCGAAGTCGTTCTTGGACAATTTTTATAACAAGGAAAAGTGAAGAATAAAAAGTTCTATTTACTTGTTTTGTGGCTAGGCTTGTCTTTTCAAGTGGATTGTTGCACAAATCGGTTCCGTCTCTGTGACTTTTTACTGTGGACACGCTGGAAATGCGGCTTGGGGCAGGTGTAGAATCTTAGCTGCAGGCTAGCTCAGTGGTGCGATAGATCGATTGATCTGCCATTTAAACCCGCGGAAAAGGATCGATAAACAGGGTGTCGCATCGAACACCTTCCTAATCGATTCCTAACCACGGTTTCAAATGGGGAAATATCGATAATCGATGATTCACGCCTCGCAAGATCGATTGATCTGCCCTTCAAACCCACGGAAAAGGATCGATAAACAGGGTGTCGCATCTAACACCCTACTAATCGATTCCTAACCACGGTTTCAAATGGGGAAATATCGATAATCGATGATTCACGCCTCGCAAGATCGATTGATCTGCCCTTCAAACCCACGGAAAAGGATCGATAAACAAGGTGTCGCATCTAACACCCTACCCATCGATTCTTAACCACGGTTTCAAATGGGGAAATATCGATAATCGATGATTCACGCCTCGCAAGATCGATTGATCTGCCCTTCAAACCCACGGAAAAGGATCGATAAACAGGGTGTCGCATCTAACACCTTACTAATCGATTCTTAACAACGGTTTCCAATGGAGAAATATCGATAATCGATGATTCACGCCTCGCAAGATCGATTGATCTGCCCTTTAAACCGACGGAATAGGAGCGATAAACAGGGTGTCGCATCGAACACCTTACCCATCGATTCTTAACCATGGTTTCTAATGGGGAAATATCGATAATCGATTATTCATAGCTGGACTAGCTGGTGTTTTTCCCGTGCGGTTTCGGTTCCGCGGAGTCGGGAGTCGCTCTCCGGAGAGGCGAGCTACGTTTCACCGGGGCCCGGGCGAGTGTATGTGCAATTTGTTTAGGACGCGGTGGCGGTGGCGGCTGCGGTGGCGGTGGCGGCTGCGGCGGCGGTAACCCACTTTCACCGCATCAACAGCAACGGCGACTTGGGTTGGATTCCGTGGACCTGATCCGCTGTCGTTGCCCGCTCCCGCTCACTCCCGGAGTCCCGCGCCCGCTTGGCGCTTCCTCCTTTCATTCTTGCCCCCGGCGCGGCTGCGGCCTTCCCGCAACCTCCCTCCGCC
>NW_017547211.1:865134-881003 GCF_001854935.1 Bemisia tabaci | reverse complement strand
TCCTCTAATCCCCATCAATCGACCCGACCCGACGCGTCGATTGTTTTTCGAGCCGCAAAGAGGCCCACATGCCGCTCGCGAAGATAAGACTGACGTAAAAAGTGAGTAATTATCATTAATTAACGTAACTTCGTTCCATGGTAAGGTGGTGGGCCCGTTGAAAAATGGCTGCAAAGCAGCGCTGCCGAAGTTTTTATGTCGTAGGCAAAATTTGTGAACGGTCGAATTCGAAACGGTTCTGGATTCACACCACGAATTTTAACCGGGTCTTTGTCTGTTATCATCATTATTAATTTTGACTTAATTATTCGAGTTTTATTTTTGCCACAGTTTGCACGGAGAAAGAAACTTCGTGCATGGGACCCAAAGTTAAGGTCTTATGGATCTCTGAAGTTTTCTGATCACGCATCCGAAAACTTGAGGTCGAGCCGAGCTACCGAAGTTCGGGTCAGACATCGAGGCACTTTGGTATGTACCGGAGTACTTCAGATGTGTGATCCGAACCCTTCGGTATATATTGAAGTACTTCAGATGTCTGACCCGAACTTCGGCAGCTCGACCTCAAGTTTTTTGATACGTGATCCTAAAACTTCAGAGATTTCACAGAGAACTTCCATATGACCTCAACTTCGGGTCCCACGCACGAAGTTTTTTTCTCCGTGTGGCAACGTGGAGGATAATTTGAGGGTGGGGGGGGGAGGATATTCGAGTCCGTGGTGGGTGAAAGTGAGAGCCCTACCCTCCTGCTCTATTCAATTGTTTTTAGAGTAGGCGCGGGAAGTGTCTGCGGGAACCAAGGTTTCCGTGCCAAGGAAAAACGTATCACTATCCAGACGTCATTAAATTTCTGCCAATGAAAACCGATATATTTTTCTTTATTTTTAATATCTAATTTTTTTTATACTTTTTTTAAGTTACAGTAAGCCGACAAACCCTTTGAACGCACCCTAAGGGTCTTCCTAGGATCTAGTCCTCTCACTGTGTACACGGAGAAGAAAACTTCGTGCATGGGACCCGAAGTTAAGGTCATATGGATCTCCGAAGTTTTCGGATCACGCATCCAAAAACTTGAGGTCCAACCGTCGAAGTTCGGGTCCGACACCTGAAGTACGTCGGTGTGTACCGGATACTTCAGATAGGTGACCCGAACTCTTGGGTATGTACCTATTAAGTACTTCAGATGTCTGACCCGAACTTCGGTGTAGCTGGACCTCAAGTTTTATGCGAGATCCGAAAACTTCAGAGATCTTTATGACCTCAACTTCGGGTCCCATGCACGAAGTTTTTTTCTCCGTGTAGATATTTAGCGTGAAAGAAAGGATCATGACAATTTTGACATGAAACACACTCCAAAATTAGAGATCAATCTGGAGTAATGTCGGTTCAAAGGCGAGTCAGTTAGTCTTCCGAGCCCGAATACGGACATAAACGAAGAGGTTAATGAAACGCAGCTTTCTAAGTTGGGATGCTCGCACCTTTTAAAACTCGGCGAAGGCGACATGAGCGCGCGCCCCCAGGAAGAGCCAAAGACAAACGATGAACAAGATAAGAGTAATAAAAAAACCATATAAAACAAACCACGGACACCGTCACCCCTCCTCCCTCCGCTTGCAAGGTCTCATCCATCATGCACGACAAATGTCACACATGGGGTCGAATTTCATAGGTGACTGGAGTAGTTAGTTTAACTTTATCAAGTCGTAACGCAAGGCCGTGGCCATTCTCGCGAATTTGCAGCACTGCTTTCTCCCTAGGGATCTAATCGCAAGCTCCTCGGGAAAGTTAAGTGCCGAGGATGAGAATGCTAATGTGATTTGAGTTTTCACGACCATACAGGCATTTACAATTCATTAACTGAATGTGACGTCGGCTATGTTTTTTTTAATCTAAAAACTCCATAAACGGGGTGCCTACCATTAGTAAAAATCGGAAAATATTAGGAAATTCAATGTTACCAGGAAATGTCAGGAAAAAGCCAGGAAAATTGGTCATGAATTAAGAAATTCTGAGTGCTTCCAGCATTTTACAATTATTTGATTCAGTTCATTAATGTTAATTTTTTAAATCAAACGAGTGTCAACTCATTTCTCGAAAAATAAGGAAATGTGTTAAATATCAGGAAAATACAAAATTAATTTTATCAGACACCCTGAAAAGCATAAGATGGCCAATCAAAGGTGGATCCAGGATCCTTTAGTGGTCATACTCCCCAGTTGCAGACCAAAGGTGAACAAACAAGATGGCGACAGAGTTCTGGACGTGTTGCAGACTTTTTCTGACTCGTGCAGCGAGTTCTGAACAAACTTCGATGACATTTTTGCCGATAGTGACACCTTTTGGTGATCATCATTCATTTTTCACCCGCTTGTATAAATTCCGTCAATCGGGCTCGTTTACAGGGTGTCTACAAGTCCGGAATTTCCAGAAAGTCCGAAAATAGTATCGATTTTTTAATGGGTGTCCGGAAGTACTGAAAAAGTGCGGAAATTCCGCGATAGGTCCGGAATTTTTTTCATTTTTTGGTCATTTTTGTCTCAATTCGAGCGAGAAATTCAAATTTTTGAAATTTTTCGAATTTCGTCCTATGGAGGTATTGAAAAAGTACTGAATTTTTCTTTGAGGAGGTACTGAATTTTTTGGGAATGCACTGAAAAAGTACTGTAAAAGTGCTGATTTTTGGCCCGCCTGTTGTAGTAGACACCCTGGTTTACATCGGTCCACAAGATCCCCACAGGAAACCTGAAACTGATGAACCAATCAGAGAGTGGCACAGACTTGTCACTACTCTCCCCATATAAGCACCGTAGGAAGCTCAGCGGGCCAACGGGAATATGGAGGGGAGCCGCCGAGTCCGGTGGTGACTGGTCGAAGAGGACGAGACAAATTGGGTTTTTTGAATGACCTTGACACTTGCCCACTCTTGCGGTACCCGCTCGCGCCCGCGTCCTTTCCCCCCGCCCCCCCCCCCCCCCCCCCCCCCCCCCCCNCTACTCCCGCGGCGCGGTCATTCACCCGGGTTCCCACCTGTCCACCGTGAGCAACCACCATCGATCCGAACGGAGACGAATTGAAACCTTTCTCCGGTAGAGTTTTTGAAGAGAGTGTGGACGAAGGATTCAGGGAAAATTGGGAAATGCCAGGGAATTTTTAAACAGTCTGGAAAAACCTGGAGAATTTGCACGCAATTTTTTTATTGCTTCATCTGAAAGTGCCTAATGAGCTGAGTTCGCAATATTTTTCATAATTTTTTTCTGACATGGGAAATTGGAGAAAAATTGATTTAAAAGTGAGAAAATGTGCCGCCTTGTGACGTCATCTGGCGGCATTTCCCATTTAAACACATGTATTCTAGCAGAATCGGTTATTTTGTCATATCTCCTCTAATAATTGCTCAATTTATGAATCAAGGGTATCTTCGTGTTCAGTTCACTCAAAGGATTCCACTTAAACAGGAAATTCATCAAATTTCAGACCCTTGCAAATTCTCCATTTTGGCTGACTCAGAGACTTTAACGCAAAATAGGAAAGTAGGGTGGGGCGAAACACGCGATACAACTATTTTAACTTCCAAGAAGATAAAATTGCATATCCAAAAAATGAAGGAGAACCTAAGTTCTGTAGTTTGTTCTGTAGTTCTAAGTTAGTGTTCCCTATCGTCCCAACTATTCGGTTCGTCAAACCCAACTCTAAGTTCTTCGGACAACCGAACTTACAAGGTTGAAAGAACTGATAATAGCTGTTTGGTTACACGAGTAAAAAAAGCAGTTCTAATCCAAAGAGTGAACACTCGACACACTGACTCTTACGTAAAGTTATGACAAGGATACTGATATTTTGTAAAACATTTGCGAACGCACTGAGTTTTACGAAACTACCTCGTGCGAAAGCGTTGAATTGTCGAAAAAATGACAGCGTCAGTGTTAAACTCTTTAGACAATTACCTGTTAAATTTTTTACTTTATTGCGAAAACATTGAATTTTATCGAAAGTTACTGGGAAAGCTTTGAAGTTTTAGAAAATGAACGCGACCGCTTGTAATTTTTAGAAAGCTACCGCGATCGCGCTATTTTTGGGCGAAAATCACTGGTAATGCTCAACGTTATAGCGCATGGACTGAAATCCTTGGCTGCTCAAAACTGCGGAGGCTGAAGAATTTTCTGTGCTCACTGAAAAATAAGTTACGAGTTATTTAGACTTACCGTCCGTCTCGGGCTCAAGAGGCCGAAAGTTCCGGGTGCTGGAGCCGTAGCTTCGACTGCTCCGGTTGTTCTGCCCGTAACTTCCGGCCTCTAAGCCCAGGACGCAGACGGTATGTCTATATAGACCGTAAGTACTGCTTCTACGGCCGGAGCTTTTTTTCCAGTGCCCCTATGAGGATACTTGGCAGGAGCGTGAATTGAGGGCATTGACCGCGGTGCGAGGACTGTTGGGACACTTTCATTGAACAGCCTCGTCGATATTCAATCCCATCATTCCCAGCCATCATATTCGAGATCCACGGGTTCTTCAATCAAGGAGAGACGAGACCTTCTTCATGTGGTCGGCTGTATGCCTGCGCAACATACTCCCAGTTCCGAGTTCCGACTCATTACATTGTCCATGATGATTATGATAATAATAGCCATCCGCTTCCTTACAGGGTTGCCAGGTACCTGGAAACAAGGAAATGCACTTCTAGGGACTCTTACTTCAAACTTCCTAATTCAATTTATCTGAGCTTTAGCGGTGGCTAGAAAAAGTCACGCAAAAGTTTATTAATTTTTCCGAGTTACCTAATGAGACAACCTTTTTTGCCTTTGGCTGCTTCCTTCAGTTTTCGTATGATGTCTAAGTAAGTCCTCCAAGGTAAAGAAGCCTTCCACATCACAATGAGCCTTATTTCATGTTTTCGGTTGAGGGGCAAAAGGGAAAGGTATTCTTAATCCTGATCATTCTTCAAGTCTTCAAGTCGCTTTTGCCAGAGGAGTGGTTACCTCTACCAGTATATAGAAACGTTCACCCTCCTTCTGGCAGAATTGACTCTAAATTGACGCTGTGTGATATACAGCGTGAAGGAATGGTAAATTCCACCGATCTTTTTCTTCAGTGTGGTGCCCAAGAGGCAGAACTTGGAGTGATTGTGGTGATACAAATCTGACGTTTTTTGTGATCTTTGATCAACCCATTCCCAAATTCCTATCTCCGTACCCTCTCTCATTCCATTTGTTTTTTGCCGTACCCCCAATTTTCCGGTCCATTCCAGTTTATAATCCTTGCAATCAATGAAAATGTAATCTTTATTCCCTTTTGTGACACTGTGAAGGTCTAAAATACGGGAACCAATCAGGAATTGATTCCCATTGTCTTTATCAGTATAAAAGGACTTTAATGAGAGGTAACCCGGAGTTTTCTTGTGGTAAAATTTTCCTGCTTGGAATTACGGGAACGAACGTAAAGAAGAATCATAGACGCCATGTTCAGGGTGTCTACAAGTCCGGAAATAGTACTGATTTTTCAAGGGCGGTCCAAAAGTACTGATAAAGAGCAGAAATTTTGTAAGAAAGTCCGGAATTTTTTTCATTTTTGTCGCAATTTGAGCGGGAAATTCAAATTTTTGGAATTTGTCGAATTTCGTCAGTTGAAGGTATTGAAGAAATACTGAATTTGACTGTTGAGGAGGTACTGAATTTCTTGGGAATGTACGGAAAAAGTACCGTAAAAGTACTGATTTTTGGGCAGCCTGTTTTAGTAGACACCCTGCATGTTGTGAAAATTGCGGTGAAAGGGGAAAAAACGAGCAGAGCAGAACAATCCTTGGGCAAAGCTCAAATCCGGCGTCGAAAGCGAACAGGGCGGCAACAGCGCTTCCCCGCGTGGAACAGGTACCGGTTCGACAGGACCTGAACCGGGACCCGCGCCACCACCGCGGCGGCGGGGCACGAAAGCAGGGCCCCTAGCCGCGCAGGGATTTCCGGCCCCGCCCCCCTCTGCGGTCCCGTCTCATATCGCGCGCTCAGGGGGCGGGGCGGGGGGCTCACGCTCTTATCAATGGAAGCTCCGTTCCCAGACCGCCATCGTTGCCTGATGCTCCAAAAATAGACTCGTCCACCGGCCACGTAAGCCCATTTATAATCGCTCCTCCGTGGTTCCAGACTGAACAACGATCTAGAAACTAAAAGCGCGTTCCACACGTTCTAACTAGAGTTTTCAAACTCGAGGTTCAGTCTGGGCGCATCGATGCGGGTGCTGACTGTTGAACATGTTCAAAAACAGTTGTGTCCTTTGTACACGTTGCAAGTGTTCTACTGGAAGTGGGTGCATCACTCATCGATGATCGTGAAATGTGTTGCAAAAACCCTCATCGATAATCCCCACTCTCAACTAAAAACTTTTTAAAAACTCCCGCAAGATTCCATGTAGGTAGTCAACCCTCTTACACAAAACAATCTTCAGATCCCAATTTCAAACCATTATAGCCAAGAATGGCCATAAATATGATCGGTCAACCGCAAAAATGAAAGACTTGATGCAAAAACGAAGTCAATTGCGTGCTTTACAAATGACGGGTCCTAACAATTGTAAATATAAATCACTCTGGATAATTTGAATGTATAGGTTGGCTGCCCTTTTGGGTCCTGAAGCACCCTGACCTAACCTCAAAATTACCGACTTGCCCGTACTCATCGGTCTCCCTCAAAGACATAAAGACGGAGTGCTCGTATCTAAAAGCACGGGGAAAAAGTGAAGCTAGGTTCGGCGCTGCGCGTTTGTGTGAGTGTGTAAATGAGCGCGGGAATCCATGGCGGCAAACGGAAATTTGATTTGAACTTGTCCTCTTGATTTTTCCTTATTTCTTCTTCGAAACGTGTTTTAAATGCTTAAAACGATTATATTAAGAAAGTTCGGTCTGCGTCCTAATATATTACACCTACTTTTGCTCGGTAACAGGCAGTAATCTCAGATAAAAGTTAGTTTTTCTTCTGCTTATGGTGGTTCTGCAGGTTCAAACAGGCCGTTACAGTTCTAGATCTACGTTACTCCCAAATGAAATCAGTCGGTCGACGACGGACCGAAACTAACCTAAAGTTAATAAAATATGAGTGTGTACCTGAATTTGGGCAAAAATCAACCTAAAATACTTTGTTTCCGCAATTTTATTTATTAGTTCCCGCCCTACATTTGAATTCAAACTTGTCCCGATTTCGCCGCCAATCCTCTAGCCAATAGTAGAGGTGATTGAAAAGAAGCTCTAGAAGCTTCATTTTTTGCTTTTAGTGCTCCGTCTTTATGTCTTTGGTCTCCCTATAGGTACTCAAGAATGGGCCGACGTCAAACTGAAATCTCCAGCCTAGAGGTTGTGTTTAATTCAACTCGGGAACCATGCGGCAGGAAGCATCGGGTTTCGTGTGTCATGTCTTAGTCTCCAATACCACTTACGTCAAACATTTTTTAATGACGATTCGTGCCCCCACTGCCCCCGCCTCCCCTCGGATGTGGGTCGCCCCGATCATCCTGCGGCCACGCTCGGTACCCGTCTTGTTTTCAGCCTCCCGGTCTCTTCACCGTTTTTTAATTTAATAGCATGGTGTCTAGTTTTTTAAAAACCGGGAAAAACCGGGATTCATCAGGGAATGAAAATCAGGAAATTTGTTCCAGAAACCGGGAATTTCTTCTCGAACCACCCAGGGATCATTTCGTTTTCAAATTTGTCGGTCTAATCTGACGTGCGCCAAAGAAATGGCTGTAAGATTAATTTAAATCGATATGCATATCTAAAACTCTGGAAAATTATCTTCTATTCCCCAAGAAAATCCCGGGAAAGTGGGAGAAAACTTCGGTTTCTCATCAGGGAATGAGCTCCTGAAAATCAGGGAATGAGCTTTGCCAAGAAAATTAGACACCATGTTTAATAGGAACATTTGGGGAAATTATGAGTAGGTTGTCTGTCGCATACTCTTACTCGAATTTTTGACTCCCTCATTTCTCGGTAATTTTAATTGCATCGGCTTAAACTTTAGATGTACGTGTAGAATTTTGGCGTACGTGGCGATTTTGAAGAAACACGTCACGATGAGCGAAGCCAGCAACCGCGTGAGTGATATCATCGACCGATATTGCCCGCACGGTCGTTTCACGTCCGAGATGAAGGTTAGAGAAATCGCATGCTTTGCAGCACATTATATCAACGCAATAAAATGGCGTAGCTCGATGTGGAAAAGCGTTTAGTTGTTTTCCCTATGAATGGGTTCTATACGTATACTCGCATTAGTTGTGGGTATGGAGTCTCTCATGAAGGCGTCTCGTGTGGCGGCCCTCATTTTTTTCAGGTTGCCGCGGTCAGGGAATAGCGGGAAACCCGGAAAATGTCAGGAAAAATGACGAGAATATCAGGAAAAATTGTCAAGACACCTTTATCTCCTTTCTAGAACGGGTTTGACGTTTCGAACTACAAGTGTCGTCGGAAAACTATTCCAAATCATGTCTTTTCAGCATCTGCCATATCCTCGATCGTCAGGGAATTACACCAAAATGTGACAGAGAGAGCAAGGAAATGTCAGGGAATTTCAATTTCTGAATTCTGCGGCAATCCTGATTTTCACAGAGTTGCCACAGTCAGGGGAAACAGGGAAATGTCAGGGAATTTTAAAAAATCGGAGAAAAACCGGGAAATGTCATGGAACATGACGAAAAATATCGGAAAATGTCGAAAAATGACGAAAAGGTCAGGGGAAATTTGTTGAATAACCTTCATTTGCTTTCTAGAATGAGTTCGAGATTTTGAGCAAGAAATTTCCCCCGAAAACTTTTCAGTCACTCCTTCTTAACCATCCGTTACACCTTCAATTGCCAGAGAATTTCACCAAAATGTGACAGAGAAAACAGTGAAATGTCAGGGAATATCATTTTCTGAATTCTGTGGCAACCCTGATTTTCAGGCGCTTAAGTTTAATTTTTAGGCGCAAACGGAGCACAGCTACTGTTTAAGTCGGAGCACTTCTATCCGTCGGAAGCATGAAAATGCGTGGACGATGCTGTTGACACGCGCGACGAAGCGACCGACGAAGAACGGAGGTGGATGTTTTTATTTTTCTCTTATCTTCAAGCACCTCTCGAGCTTGGAAGTCGGATCGTCGCACAAAGGGTCGAGTTATTGGGAGAGGTCAAACATGAAGTTTTTGACTAAAACTGCAGTTTTAGATTTTTCATTCGTGAGATTTTAAAGTTTGAGGGGTGCTTCCTTGAGTAAATCGGACGAAAAAACCAACGGTACCGCTTTTACGACCTGTACATTTTTTAATAAATAGTGGAGTTTCGAGCTTTTAAATTTTCAAAATTTTGTCCGACTTCTCCCGTTGACTCGTTCCACCGTGCGTCGGAGACGTGGATTGGATCCCACCCACTCATCCTCGGATTTGTCTACTGACCTATTGCCAGGCGCTTTCATTTTTTTTCTAGCTGAATTTCATCCGCCTTATTATAAACCCGGCATGTCTGGTTCTGATCAGGGACGGGATTCGAGGGTGTTTTACAGGGTTGCCACAATCAGGGAAAACCGGGAAATGTCAGGGAATTTTAAAAATTCAGGGAAAACCGGGAATTGTCAGGGAAAATGACGAAAATGTCAGGAGAAATTTGTTAAATCACCTTCATTTGCTGTCGAGAATGGGTTGGAGATTTTGAACAAGAAACTTTGCCTGAAAACTATTTTCAATTATGCCTTCTTGAACGGATGGTTCATGACAGTCCACACGAAAAGTGACATCAGTTTCCTAGGGATCTACTCAGGAAACTTTCCTGTTACCTGAAATAGAAATTTTCTTGAGAAAGGTCCTCGTAATTAGTAGATACCTAATTTCAGATTTTTGGCTAGTTAGTCCGCGGACCGGCTGCGTAGTTCACCGCCTGCACAAAGAGAAATTTCAACACGAAATTTTGGTTAACACGAGAAGTAAAACTCGAAATGACCCTAGCTTTCGGTTGACGATTTCAAGAGGAAATACCAGCTGGTTTCCTTGAAGGAATTTAATAAAAAAGCAGGGCCTGATTAAGGGGGTGGCCACATGGGCCGCGGCCCATGGCGGCAAATCTAAGGGGCGGCAAAAATTTGCAATTTTTTAAGGTGTAGGTATAAAAAAATATCGGATTTAGAAAAAAAAATTACAAACGAGCAAAGGCGACAAAATCTCTCGTTTCCTGAGAGTATAGTAATTTTTAATTTTACCGTCTTTCAGTGATACAGGAGACAGCACCCTCAATAAGTCGAGTTACGAGAGAAACCAAACACGCAATTTGGCCAAGAACTTGACCTAGACTTAGAGAGAAATGATGACGAGGACTTGAGATGAAAAGGAGAAGCCATCGGTGCGGCGATCGGCATGTAACACAAATTAGCGCCTACAAGACTGCACGAATACTTCACGCATTGCGTCAAACACAGTGCGGTCATTACGGTCAGCGTGAAACGGATAGCGCCTACAAGAATGCACGAATACTTCACGCATTGCACCAAACTCGGTGCGGTCAGCGTGAAACGCATAGCGCCTAAAAGACTGCGTGAATACTTCACGCATTGCGTCCAACTCGGCGCGTCCTGCGCGGCGCGACGGCGAAAGTTAAATTCATTGAGCCACATTTATGTTTGTTTTTTCATGATTTTTTCGTTCATTTCTTGTGAATGGAATGCCTTGTCCACACAGAGATAGGTTTACGGAACTTAACGTTCGCGCAAAGTTTCGTGAACTTTTGATACAGAAATTTCAAATTCTTACCTGTGTTTGCAACGTATGCATCTTGCAATCGTAATGAAGCATGTTTTCCCACTTTGTGTGAACTTACGATCGTCCCTTTTTGAACTTTGCGACAGAAATGATGCCATCCGGTCTCGGATGGCTTCATCGCATCGCGGCACGAAGTGACCCGAGTCATACTAAAAAAAAGTGAAGACAGTGGATTCATCATGAACATGAAATAATTATTACTTGGCAGTAGCTGAAAAATAATATTAATTGACCCTGTAGATCCTAACATATCATGATGAAGACTAGAATAAAAATTTTCGGCTTATTGATGGCTGATGAAGTGTATCTTCCGTTTTATGATGTAGATACATCACTTCTGTCCAATGACGTTGAATTCAGTTTAATTTGGTTTCCTGCTTTTGACTAAACCTGTCAACGCTGTCGCAGACGAAGATTTTGCGTGCGTATTTTCGTAATATGAGTCTCAGACGAACTGTTGCCCGTTCCGCGCCAGCAACGGTGGGATTACACGTGGAGTGGAGGGGGAGCGGCCCCAAAGTTGTCGAGTTTAGCCTTAAAGTCCCTCTCAGGAAGTTCAATTTAAGGCGCGTGCTTTTCATCCATCCCTGAGTGCCTTCTGTATTTTTGGTGGCCATCCTTAAAGTTTCCGAATTTCCCGTTCTTGTTTCCCTGATTTCCCACGTAAAATGTGAATATAAAACATGAGAGCACCTTAGCACTTTTTCCCTAGCATAGCAGTATTGTACATAAGATAGTGGTTAGTCTTCCACTTCCAGATGGCTGACGCTCTGAAATAGGTGATGCCAAAGGAGACTGCGTACAGATTGATTAAACCAAACAGAACTACATACACAGGATCGCTTTACAGATCCATTTGGGTTGAATACCTCCAAATTAACTAGATGAGTACCCAGAGAAGGCAGGAACAATGAACTAAACACGGGACAAGTGCAAAAGCTCGTGCGAAACGCCTCAAAAGAGTCCGTTTATAATGAGAGTTGAGATACCTTGGTTTCTGATGTCACACACCGTGAGAAAGACTATACAGTTCGCACGCTTTTCAGTGAGTCTAGATTGATGACGAACTGAAACCCTCGACTGATACCTAGCAATGGTTTAAGCTCATACCTACTAGTTTATGGGCTCCATAATTTAAGTGTTGATCTACCTATTTGTTGATTGTTGAGCGACCTGTTGCAAAATTCGTTTCGGTAATAATGTAGGGGTTGCTGAAAGAAGTCTGATTGAATCAAGAATATTTTTTCTTGTCAATGTTTTCAAGAGTCCGGACTCTAGATCCAATGTGTTTTTTTTCCAGTGCGATGGAAACTATTTCGATGTCTGTTTGGCCATACGGCATATCTTCAGTTGTTAGGGAATTTTACCCAAACGTGTCAAGGAAATGTTAGGGAATTTAATTTTCTAAATTTTGTGGTAAGCCTGGAGATCGGGATTCGGGATCGAAGTGTGGCATCGGCGCATGGCGAATCCCCGCAGAGTTTGATCCGGTGAACCCGGCTCCGAAACTGTACGGAGCGTAAGTGTACTTGCAGCCCGCGTCTGCCGCCGGTTTATTTTAAAACGCCCTTATTACTTGTTTGGGTTATTTCTTTCAGCTCCGCTCCCTCCGACCACCCCCGACCTTTCCCGCCGCCCGCTTCGCCCGCCACAACTTTCTGCTCGTTCGCTTTTTGAGTCGGCTCTGAAATACGGACGGTTTCTCGTCCCTCGCAAACGCATATTTTGAACGGACTACCACGCAGAGAGGAAACTAAATGTAAAAATTTGGGTTAACCTTCTATGGCATGAATTAATTTTGGATCTCAGATTCTCGGGGACTTTAATCTATTTTGTATCTTGCATAAAAAAGTAGGGCACCAAATTTGTTTTCAAAATTTTAAAGTTAAGGGAATAAAAGTTTCAAAAAAAGAAAAAACTAATGAAATTCTGCATAGGGGAAAGATTCAATTATTAAAAACCCTGTATACGTTGGAATTTAATGTGTTTTTAATTCAATTTAATTTTCTTAATTAAATTTAATTTAATTATTTGTTTTTCTTTGTTGCAGGTGAGTTGATGCCGCTTCTCGAAACTTGTACGAATAATTACCAAGGTTGACGGTAAGACAATGAAGAATCCGCCCTCCCGTTTTTGTAAGAGGGCGTTGTGTCTTTCACCAGCAAGCCTTTCTACTGTAGATTATCATGTAGAACCATCCTAACTGCATTTAACGTCGCTGAGGTTCCGCACTGCTTAATCTGTGATCGGATCTGTAGAAGGAGCGTATCCTCCACAAAGTTAAATCTGAGTCTTAATACCAACGCCTAGAGCAAGAAAATCTGGAAATATAGGCGCGAATGGTCAAAAAGTGAGGGAAATTATGATGTCCGTTAGTTGAAAGAAAAAAATTCCTAAGTCCTAGGTTAAAAGTTGGGTTGAATTTACGTTACAAATTCTGACATGCACATAGAAAGGGTGCAGTTATTGCGCCGTATGTGTATCAGGGTGTCTACAAGTTCGGAATTTCCGGAAAGTCCGCAAAAAGTACTGATGTTTTCAGGGAGGTCCGGAAGTACTGATAAAGAGCGGAATGCCGTAAGATGGTCCGGAATTTTTTCATTTTTATGTCATTTTTGTCGCAATTTAAGCGAAAAATTCAATTTTTTTTAAATTTACCGAATTTCGTCAATTAGAGATACTGAAAAAGAACTGAATCTTTCTATTAATGAGGTACTGAATTTCTTGGGAATGCACTGAAAAAGTACTGATTTTTGGCCAGCCTGTTTTTGTAGACACCCTGGTTATGAAAATTACGTAAAATAAAATCCCCAACGGCTTCCAGAGAGCATTCCTCGTGGAGAGCTCGAAATTGTCTTACGAGGGAGATCAAGGTCCCTTTTCACAGATCCGGACACATAATTCGAATGGAAAAATCAAGCAATGGAAAGCCCTGGAACATTTTGTGAGGAAGTGTATCTTCGTCTTTCACTGGGGAAAAGAAACACATTGGATCTAGAGTCAAGACTCTTAAAAACATCGACAAGAAAAAATACTCTTGATACAATCAGATTTAAGCTTAAATCAAGAACCAAGCCTCTCAATTTGAGCGGATTTCCTTTTGATTTAAGCTTAAATCTGATTGAATCACGAGTCCGTTAATTTTCTTGTCAATATTTTCAAGAGTCTGGACTCTAGATCCAATGTGTTTTTTTCCAGTGTTAGCCTCATAGCACGGGAAAAGTGTGCCACCAGATTCCGATCTCCATGAGAAAGTGAAAATTCCACGATCGAAGCCGCGCCGTATCGACTATTTTTTCTGATTTCGCGGACCGGAGAGTTCCGGAGCCGGACAGAGGCGAGGTCTCGCTTACCTCGGCTCTGCATGACGTCACTAGGAATCATCGGAGAGCGAGGAGTGGCTCGGATATTTCCGAGAACTCCGAGAATGAGGCCCGCAAACCAGGAGGGAGGGGGTGGCATGGCGCATGGCGGGGCCAGGTTCGTTAGCCGAATTCCAGGGCGTCGCGTCATTCTGATTTTTATCACATCGCGGGGCGGCGGCGGCGCTATGTGCCCTGAGACCGCAGCGTCGTGTCTTCATGCGACACCAAGTCACCATCGCCAACCACGAAGCCCTGCGAGCTGAATTTTCAAATTGATAGACATGGAAGTTCATGAAAAACTGGAGCGATCCTATTGGTTGAAACGGGGGATCTTACTTGTAGACTGAGGGGGAAAATAAGTTTGTCTATCACTTATCTCCTTCGTACTTTGTTTGCAATCACCCGATTCCCCCAATACGTTCGTTCTATTTTCTCCTTGCCTTTGTCTCTTTTGTCTACAGTGTGTCTACAAGTCCGGAAGTAGTAATGATATTTTAAGGGCGGTCCGGAAGTACGGAAAAAGTCCAAAAATTCCGCAAGAAGGTCTGGAATACTTTTCATTGTTCTTATCTTTTTTGTCGCAAATTGAGCGAGAGATTCAAATCTTTGAAATTTTTCGAAGTTCGTCAAATGGATGTACCGAAAAAGTACTGAATTTTTCTGTTAAGGAGTACTGAAATTCTCGGAAATGTACTGAAAAAGTACGTATAAAGTACTGATTCTTGGCCGGTCTGTTTTAGTTGACACCCCGGTCTATCAACTGAAGAAAGTTTAATATTCCTGACCGTAAATGACACCATGCAATAGGGGCGAATCAGAAATAAGTTCAGCACTACGTTGAGGAATAGAAAAGGCACGCAATTGCTTCACCAGTGGAAACAACCGAAATGCCTTCGGTTTTTTGCATATGCAACACGGACATCCGTAAAGCTCAAATAGTTGTATTCAGGTGTTCGTGCGGCGTTCCTCCCTCGTTCATCCGTTCAGCTACATAATTCCTTAGGCCTGATTAAGTACCCTTCGTTAATCGTCTCGTAGAGGGATTCTACGAGCGGATGGGGACCGATGTCAACCGAGGTGCCATTCAGATGCTTGCCCGAGCATCTGAATGGCGCGACAAGGCGGTGCTGCCGCGTCGCGCGTCGGGACGAGCGGATGCGCTCGCCACGTCCGGTGCAGCGCCGCGATGTGACCGTTGACTCGGTCTCTCAGGTGTTGTCCTTGAGTGTCCGCCGTCGTCGTCGCCGCCAAGCAACGCCCCTGACCTTGCCCGCCACCCGGGGGGGGGGGGGGGGGGCTGCTCTCTCCAAATTCAGCGGCCGCTTAAAGTTCGCTCTCGCATCGCGACAACGCCTCCAGTGTGCCCCCTAGCGGTCGTCTTCTGATCGCGTTCCCACACGGAGATAAAAAACTCGTGCGTGGGACCCGAAGTTTAGGTCATAATTATGGATCTCTGAAGTTTTCGGATTGAGCATCTAAACACTTTAGGTCTAGCTGTCGAGGTTCGGATCACACATCTGAAACTTCAGTTCTTACACCTGAAGTACTTCAGATGTGAGAACCGAACACGGTGCCCCTGAACTCACTTTAAATGCGACTTTGTTGTACATCAAAAATTCAAGTTGGAGGTTGTAGTGGGGTACTCCCTGATGGGTTTTTGGGCAATTTCGAAATAGGTTGTCGGAGCTCCTCGAAAAATAATCGCATTTTTGTGGTTTTTTAGGGGTAAAATAGCAAAATTGGCCTC
>NW_017547211.1:776142-864250 GCF_001854935.1 Bemisia tabaci | reverse complement strand
ACATCTGAAACTTCAGTTCTTACATCTGAAGTATTTCGGTTCTCACATCCGAAGTACTTCGGTTCTCACATCTGAAGTACTTCGGTTCTCACATCTGAAGTACTTCAGATGTAAGAACTGAAGTTTCAGATGTATGATCCGAACCTCGGCAGCTGGACCTAAAGTGTTTAGATGCTCAATCTGAAAACTTCAGAGATCCATATGACCTAAACTTCGGGTCCCACGCACGAGTTTTTTTTCTCCGTGTGCACTGGTGCAGACCTGTGTAAGAGGTGCAATGCGAGGGAGAGGAGAATTCAAATAATCCGATTTTTTGCATCTAGTATTTTCCGAACAGTCTCTGGAAGAGGGCTCAGGCGGAAGTGAACATATCTCCGAGGAGCCCATCGCTGAGAGCCTGGTCATCCCCCCCCCGCCCCGCCCCCACCGGGTTTTCCCGACGCATCGGGCCTCCCCGTTCCCCCTGCAACATCCTGTCCGCGGAAAGGGCCCCCGACTCGGATGACGCGAAACCGTTCCTGACGTCGACGCGCCATACAAATCGTGCGGGTTTTCCTCGTGGAGCGGGGAACGGGTGGCGCTGATGGATGCGGAGGCGCTTTCATGCTCGATGCACATTGCACCTGCATCGACAGAGTGCATGTTTACCGAGTCTGCTGCGCTTGACGTCACCGTCGATGTGTCACGATGTAATGTGTGCTCTCGCCGATTTTTAAGCCCGCGGGCGATTGCCACCGCCGGGAGATTTTCATCCTGCTCGGTGCTGTAGCTTGACTCGTACGCGAATATTTCGAGTGCCGCTTTCGGATTTTGGATTTTGGCCGTTTCTGCTACCGTACCTAAAGTTTTTGTCGTTTGGCCACTCTTTCCGTTCCCCACGCACCATTGTGATTCGACGCTGGAGGCAGGGTAATTCTGACCAAGTCCAAAGGCATTTTTATCACCTACAGGTAACAATACGATTGCACTGAAATTTCCACACGGAAAAAATAAATTACTGAGTTAACAATTCAATCGCTGAAAAAAGTGATTGCAATGTTTCAATGTAGATTTTACAACAAAAAAATGCTACTTTAACCACCCCCGTGGTTAAATTAGCTCCCAATAGTGGTTGAAGTAGCATTTTTTTGTTGTAAAATCTACATTGAGACGTTTCAGCCACTTTTTTTAGCAATGGGCCTGTTGCAAACTTTTGCTAGAGCAAAACTAAGAGTTGCTTCTTATAGATAATGCCTCAAAAATTACGATGAGCGCATCGGCAAACTCTGAAATGCACTCATAACTTCACAATCTGCGTAAGAAATTTGCGGTTTTTTGAGCTTCCCGCTTCAAAAACGATACTACGGCACAGGTGAAAATTTTGTTAGAGGAGTCGTTCCATCGTCTGCAATACTCATCATGGCCGACGCAAATACGCAAATCCGCCAAAACACGTGTGATGCTACGAGATAACACCTGCATAGGATTAGACCAAGTAACAATCGGCGTGTTTACGTTCATATTTTTCTCGCCCGCCTTGATTGACCTTGAACTCTCCTCGAATTACGCGCAGAACTGCGCAAGCGTCGGCCATGATGAATATTGCCGACGATGGAGCGACTCCTCTAACAAAATGTTCACATGTGCCGTAGTATCGTTTTTGAAGCGGGAAGCTCAAAAAACCGCAAATTTCTTACGCAGATTGTGAAGTTATAAGTGCATTTCAGACTTTGCCGATGCGCCCATCGTGATTTTTGAGGCATTATCTATAAGAAACAACTCTTATTTTTGCTCTAGCAAAAGTTTGCAACAGGCCCATTGAATTGTTAAATCAGCAATTTAATTTTTCCGTATAGTAGACCTACGAAGATGGATAGCGTCAAGGAAACTCGGTGCTCCTATTCCATCGATTTCTTTGAAGTTCCGGGAAAATGCAGAGATTTAAGACATTCCGGGAATTTCATCAAATTCGGGAAATCTAAAAATGTCCGGATTTCAGAACTAGTTCTGGGAAATAGGAGTACTAAGGAAACCAGTCACATTACCATTTTTTCATGTTTTCAAAACTCAAATCTGTGTTCAGCAATCTGACACAGTCGCAGAAATGAGGGATGATTTTTCATGGATGTGCTGACAAATCGTACAATTCATCCGAAATAGTTCAAAACGTGTTTTCCTTGTAATAGGACTGGAATTGGCCAAAATGCATTCATTTTGACAGGGCAGGGGTTTTTTTTGAAGGAGTTAAGTCAAGAGCACCAAAATTACGGGTAATCAATCTTTACTTAGCAACAAATTTACGAACTTTTTTGTTGGCTGCTAAAACTGAATTTTGGCCAGCCTGTCTTAGTAAACACCCTGATCTGGAAGTACCTAGTGGAAGTTTTTTTGGGTCGGGAGGGGAGAGCTTCTTAAAAACGCTAGAATTTTGGGCACCTGAGGGTACGCGGCCCTCAGTGCGTGTAGAGGTGATCACGACGTGGCGGGTGGAATAGATTTTTCTGGACCGAAAGCACGCAACGTATCACTAGCGGGCGGAATTCCCCCTGACCTCGGACTCGGATTCGTAGGTGCGGCCGGCGGCGGCGTGGCGTTGTGTCTGGTCGCGCGCCACGCCGGGCACCGTGGCGCGTCGCCGGATGACACACTATTTTAATCCCGATTCCCAACGCGCCCAAGACTTACAAAGCCGTCAAGCCGGCCCTCCGTCGTAATGGCTCACCATACTGCCGCACTAAAAAAAAAAACTCCGGCCGTGGGAGCCGCAATTACGGGCTATATAGACATACCGTCAGTTCCGGGCTCAAAGGCCGAAAATTCCGGCTGCTGGAGCCGTAGCTTCGGCCTCTGAACCCGGAGCAATCGAATCTACGCCTCCAGCAGCCGGAATTTTCGGCTTTTGAGCCCGGAACGGACGGTATGTCTATACTCTATATAGCCCGTAATTGCGACTCCCACGGCCGGAGTCTTTTTTCCAGTGTGTGATAAGGTAAACCGCCGTATGAACCTTCAGACAATGCCATATTTCCTTCAATGAAACCTTAATTTACTGGGAAAATATTGAATTTTTTTCTTCAATTTTTCCAGACGATTTTGTTCGCAATTTCGTATAAAATGTCGGAAAATTTCAAGAAAAATCTCGCATAATCGCTCTCAAAAATACATGCTTTATCCGAGGCAATTTGGCAACTCTTGAATGTTCACACGGCGTTCTTCCTTAGCACGGCATGCCCACGTTTCACGTACTTCGGACCGAATTCACTCGTGGTAGTTCGGCTGTAAGTGGCGCTATGGAAGTTTGAAGTGCGCACGTGAAAATATAACGTGGCTTAAAGGGGAATCGTTACTGAGTGGCGCCGGGCGTCAGGATCGCGGATCCGATCCGATGGCGGAACAAACCGGCAGACGAAGATGAGAACGATCGAAGAGGAATGTTAATAGACTCGCCGCTTGCCACTGCCTTCAGGTCGTCGCCGTCGTGATGTGACCGCGCGAGACGCGCTCGCCGCTCGGCCACGCTGTGCCCGATGAAAGTATGGACACAAGTACCCATGTCTCATCGGATCAGCCATCGTGGGCTTCACGGGGTTCTTTAGTTCACGAAGTTTTGAAAAAGTACGAAAATTCCGCAAGAAGATCCGGAATTGTTTTTCATTTTTTGTCATTTTTGTCGAAATCTAAGCAAGACATAAAGATATTTGAAATTTTCCGAATTTCGTCAATGGGAGATACTGAAAAAGCACTGAACATTTCTTTTGAAACGGTACTGAATTTCTTGGGAAAGTACTGAAAAAGTGCTGTAAAATTACTGATTTTTGGCCAGCCTGTTTTAGTAGACACCCTGCTATTTTTCCGTGGACGGTCACATCATCGAGCACGGGTTGCGCATGTGGCTCCTATAAACTTTAAAACCTTTAATCCGAATACTTGGAAAGTGCAGGAAGAGAAATTAAATAAGTTGTTTTTATGAATGCCTCTATGTTATTAAAGAAATATAATGTTTTAAAAATAATTTTAAGTAATTGAGAAACATGGCAAGATGGTAGAGGCGCGTCTCTAAGACCGACTCAAAAGGTCCAGCAAGGACGAGAAGGTAGCCTAAACCAAGCGAGCGGGAAATTACCTCGGCAGTTCGCCTTCAACTCTCCGGGTATACCAAAACACTACCTCGGCGTTCGAATAGTTGCGTGCTCAAGGATTGATCCTCGCTCCGCTTAGCACGCTGCTGTGGCAATGCACCTGAATCCAGTTCGCCTTCAACTCTCCGGGTATACCAAAACACTCCCTCGGCGTTCGAATAGTTGCCTGCTCAAGGATTGATCCCCGCTCCGTTTTAGCACGCTGTGGCAATGAACCTGAATCCAACGCCTAGGCGCTTCCGATCAAGTGTGCTGGGAAAAATCCGATTCATCGCTACGAAGAAAAGAATTTTCCTCGTGATTTCTCGTCTCGCTACTATACTTTCACCTGCTACACGGAGGAAACCCTACTCTCAAAGACACAACTTAACATTCCACACCACAGTTTTCGTCAATGGTAACCGAAACCGATGCTCCCGCTCACAGAAAGTTAACTTCGGTTTTTGTAACTATAAGATTTGTCAAAAATTGCGTCTTTTAAATGGCTAGTAGAACTCTGTAAGTTCGATTTCCTCATATGAACGAAAGCTTTGTTAAAAATTGGTTGAAATCTAATTACAACTTCGTAAGTCGTTTTTGGTGTCTTTAACTATACTTTTCTACCCTTTTCATTTTCTTTAACCGCTTAATTTTGCGAGTTTTGCATAGTTCTCAGCCTTACATTAAGTTAGGCTCGATTTCCTCCTTCCTCTTCCCCTGTATCATCTTCGTTAGGTACTTCTAGACCTATGCTTCTGCTAACGGTGACATAATTTGGCGTATATTGCAAAAAGGAACTATATAACCAAGCACGAACAAATTATATAAAAAAGAAAAACGAGGAATTCGATGGGCATTATTACTTTTGATTAAATACTCATTTAGGCATGTATAACTCCTTTCAGAAAGAAATCTCGAACGTGAGGACTGACCCACCGAGGATGCAAAAAGTTCTCTTATCTTCTAGTTTCTGAAATCGAGACTTCCATTTTCAAAAACTCCTCTCCCCCGAAATCTTTGAAGTTATGACGTAATTTAACCCTTTCCCCATCTTTCTCTTTTGTGTATTTTAGATGCTTTTTCGTTTCCACAAATTGTAATGATATAGAGATATGCACGATTTTGTGAAAAAATGCTATTATAGGCTACCCCAAGTAGGACAGTTTTGATGACGTAGGTTGAGCTACTGATCCTCGTCGTTCGGACGGATTTTTTTTTTTTCGTGCATGACACCTCTCGCATGTTTACTTATCACCGCAAGGTAATGTGACTCGGACACATAACCAACCGCGTGTTTAGACGCCGAACGCAAATGCCAAGTGGTGCGCTCTCTTTGGTCCACGTATGCGTTTCACGACCAGCCAAGCCCCCCCCCCCTTGCCCCCCGTCTCCACGCTCGCCAATTCCGACTCACAGGCGCGGTCCTCGTATTATTCCGCGCCCATCACTAAAAATACAGGGTGCTCCACAATTCATTGAGCCATAGCGTTTCAGGAGTCCACCCTTCGGCTCATAACAAGACTTTTATGCTTTAATGTTTTCTCTCTTTCAAAAACGCCTCTCTTCAGAGCTTCAGTCCTCCTTACCTCTACGCCTGATACATGATAAAAATTGGTGAAAATCTGTATAAATTACCATTGACCTTAAAAGGTAAACGGATTAATTTTTTAATAACTGAATGAAATGAAAAGCGGACACCGGCTACATCTCAAGTTGTCAACTCACTTCTAAACATATGAGACAGATGGATGGAAAAAATCAAGCGCCTTTCGGACTTTTTAAAATACAAACACTGTTGATTCTTTCAGCAACATTTTCCCAATAGCAGTTCGTAATGCTATAAATAATTTACATATACATATACATACAAAGCCGCTTTTATAGCGCTCTATGCGACACCTAGCCGCCGAAGTCCCTTACCCTTGAGGTCCAGTTACACGATCAAATCGAGCCATCAAATTGGAGCTCCGATTGGTGGAAAAAGACCTGAGGTGAGGATGCGACCAATGAGAGGCCCAATTTAATGGCTCAATTTGATCGTGTAACTGAACCATTGAAAAACCCTTCAGGGAGTTGGCACATCCTCATCTCTTCTAAAATCCCCTGTCGCCACCCAATTATTGGGCTTCACTTTTCTTAAAATAATATCAAGAATTTTATTTTATTCAGTTTGGTCTCATTTTCGGAGTGCTATTTACGCCGTCGGTGCGTCGTTAAACTTCGGCAATTTTGCTTACGTCATGTTTGTTTAGTCTACCGATGGCGGACGTTTTGTAAACAAAGAGATTATATTTGTAGCTATCGGTGAATCATTGACCATCAGTTTCCGCGGAGGTCACTGCCGCAGTCTAGCCTCCTATCGCTGACCGCCGATAACCTACCTCAACTTGAATTTTTTCCGCGCCTCCTTTTAACTGCTGATTTTCTTTTGTTTTCGCCTTTGCGGTTGTTATACTCTCTCCGGCTGTTTTTTTGCATGTTTGAACTCTCCATTTTACGCGGAGAAACGTGGATGTTGCGACTTGGCACCGAAACGATCGCGATAAAATGTGCGCGTCGTTGTTGTCGTGATCTCGAGAGGCTCAACTCATAGACTTATTGCATAGAGTGCTCCAATTCGCATGTAGTGACTCATTGGGAATTTCATGGAATTCCATTTTAATAGTGCTTCAACTCTTGGCAAATGTTCTTTTTTCCTCCGTTCTTTGGAGTGCAACTGATCAAAGCCAAAATCCATCTCTATGTACCTGTATAGGTGACTGCTTGGTCCAAGCTATTTTTTTTATTGATTAAAGAAAAAATGGACGGTGCTTACCAATATTCCGCCAAATCGCATCAATTATTTTGAACAGAGGGAGAAAAGGAGACTCGCAGTTCTATTCCACCATAAGACTCGATTGTAACTACCAAACTACTTAAGTAATTAAACTTGTTTAATTACTTTTTTCACGTTCGCAATTTATTTTTGACTCCCTGGTAAAAATTGGCTATTAGAGCTGCGTTTAACAATACCACAGGAATTCTTATAGCCGGCTAAAGAAGGCTACAGAAAATTATATAGCTGGCTGTAGAATGCGGAGAAAATCATACGGCCGGGCTATACGAAGCGATAAAAAAGTATGCAGCCTGGCTATAGTTCCTATCGCCGGGCTTTACACTTTATCGCCTGGCTGTTACTATTTCGCCATCGATTATAAAAGGCTATAAGAAATTGTGTAGAGATTCGCGTGCTTTGGAAATCATTAAGTTTGATACGGAACCACCTTAATATTTACAAAACACACATTATATTTTCCTTTAATGCATATTTTTTTCATCAATTAAAATGAGAATAATCCATCCAGGATGTGCAAACATTTCAAAATCATGAGTTGAATAACGCTGACTCCGTCAGATTAAATATTAGAGCCTAACACAAAGCGGAGCGGCGACGCACTGGCGCCTACAAACCTAACAGGGATACTTCACGCATTGCGCAACGCGTGAAGTATCCCTGTTAGGTTTGTAGGCGCCAATGCACGTTCCGCGCTGGCTGCCCGCCTGCCGCACCGCAGCGTGCCACGGCGCTTGAAGCAACTATTTCACACCAGAGGTATTGCACAGTATCATACGAAACTGAAGGCGCTCTAATTTATTAGAAATGGCAGGCATCCATCAAAAGTACGGAGCTTTCGTCGCAAAATAAATCAAGATACTACAGCCCAAAAAGAGAGCAGTATTCCAAAAACTCACTAAGTCCTAGCATCCGTAATTAGTAACGTTTAGCATACACTTTATCGTCAGGCTGTTGCTTAATCGCCATCGGCTATAAAAGGCTGTAAGAAATTGTGTAGCCGGCTATAGAAGCTATTGGAAATCTTACAGCCGGCTGTAGGTCTATGGTATTTTGGAACACAGATTCTACTGCCAATTTTTACCAGGGTGTGAATTTGTAACAAGAGATAATGTACATTTAGGTACTTAAATGCGAGACTGTAACTGTTGTAAGAGTTGGGAACAGTTCCCTACTCTTTTTTTCTTCTTTTCTTTTCAATATGCGACTCTGCGTTTCTATTACAGTCGAGTCATATCTTCTTACTTCTATGTTACTTACATAAGTTTTAAGTGACCCAACATTGAATGTAAAGTCTCTTGGATCCAGAGTACAGGCTCAAAAAGAATTTTACAGGGAAAAATTCTCCTGATTCAATCGGATTTTTGTTTGAATTAAAAGGAAACATGCGCAGATTCAATCAAAAGTCCGATCGGAGCAAGAGAATTTTTTCTTTGAAATGTAAGAGTCTGGACTCCGGATCCAAAAGACTTTTTTCCCAGTGAAGTTACTCTTTTCCAGTGTTCCCGTTTTTAAAACGTTTGAGCCTCAAACTTTTCAAATTTATCATTTATTCGTATTTCTTTTTTCATTTCTTTTATTTACAAAGTGTTCCGATTCCCATCGCAATTTTCACGACAGCGCACGCCGCCTCTCCTACACTGAAATAAAAATCTCGGTGTATTTTCTAAGAAAATGGTAAAATTACCAAGAATTCAGGGTTCTATTCGATCCCACTTTTTTCTTGATAAAATTACCATTTATGAAATTGGTAATTTTACCGAGAAAGCTCGGTAAAATTATTGAACTTTCTCGGTAATTTTACTGGACCTTGGTAAAAACGCCATTATTTTTAATCGACTGCGGTAGAATTACCAAGATGATTTGGCAAAGTTACCCGGAATTGATTACCAATAAAAGTGGTATTCTTACCTGAAAATAACAGTAAAAATACCGGTTTTTAGGTAAGCTTACCAGTCTGTCTTTGTAAAATTACCAATAATTGGTAAAAAAACTGAGATGGTAAAGGTACCAACGGACCGTGGTAAAAACGCCGAGAATTTTTTGTCAGTGATTGTTTTCACTCGAATGCGATCGCGTGCTCTGCGGCCCTGAAGCAATATTCGGACCCCGAATGGCAGGAGACATGAGTGTTCAATTAAATGTTAACTTTGTCGGAAAGCATCATTTTGGAAATCGTTTGAAAGTTTTTCATGGATACGTCACAGAAGGAAAACGCTGACGTTTGCTTTCGTATTTTTCAGGTCCGGTAACAGTGCCTATGGTCTCGACCAACTCCTCGCCGCCGATAGCAATGCCGGTTCAAGTACCACACGGCCATGTCGTCCAACAAATCGTCGACGAAAGTGGCACCTTGCGACACGTCATTCTATCGCCGCAGCACCCACCCATGGTGCCCATCCCTCCACATTTCGTGAGTACTTATTTTTACTCGTATCTTGCTAATTGTAAGTTCCCGCGCCTTGCTGTACACCATTATTTTTAAACTGGATGCGTGTAACTGCAGTTTAACCATGTATATCACGATATCTTATTGCTGGATGCGTTTTATTTCTTGTTTGCACTTGAACTGTCGAGATGGTTATTTGCGCGCTTCGAAATTCAATTCGCCCCTGGTGGCGTTTTTTAGTCCTCGGACTACGACACGTGTCGTCATGATTTGGGATCAAAGTTTCCTAGAAAATAAAGTGCTGAGGATGGGAACGGAAATTCCTGGGAACATGCTTGGATTTCGGGAATGCTCCAGGTGGATTTTCAAAAGATGAGAGACAACCGGGCACACATTCATGTGATTTGCGTGTTTCCATGTCGAGGTTTCCCGGGAATGTTTTCATTTGTATCCCCAGTCATGGTGACGCCGGAGTTTCGGGCTTGACGCAACGGGAGCCGATACTTGGACGTCTTCAACACTGGGGAAAAAAACACATTGAATCTTGAGTCCAGACTCTTGAAAACATTGACAAGAAAAAGGACTCTTGATTCTAGGAGATTTAAGCTTAAATCAAAACGAAATCCGCGCAAATTAAGAGTATTTTTTCTTGTCGATGTTTTTAAGAGCCTGGACTCTAGATCCAATGTGTATTTTTTTCCAGTGAAATTTTTCTTAAATCAGCTGCCATTTTTCTGGAAAACTTGTCTAATCTCCCTTGAAATCTCCGAGTATTCTACCGGCAATTTCATCCATCGTACCCATGTTAAGAGAAGAAATAACGGTAGCTTGGAAATAATGATAATTTTTTTTTTTTTCGAGAGGGGGAGGGGTTCCGTAAGGTTGAAATGGTCCTGTTATGGCGTTGTAGCTCAGGATGGATGCACGTTGGACAGACGATCTTGCAAAGGGATCTGGCTGAACCCGCACTGCGGCAGTGGCGACGACGGCCTTGGCTCCCAATTTCGGTTCATTAGTTCATTACCCACGCTCACCACGCTCCAACTGTAAACACGCCGAACACGCGCTTACTCGCAGCTCCCGACGAGAGTACCTATACAGCGAGAGTGCGAGCATGATGGTAATTTTGAGGTTAGGTCATGCAGCATTTAGGGCTCTAAAGGGCGGGGCCAACATATGAATTCAAATTATTCAGAAAAATTCATTGTTACTTCTGTCACGGCCCGTCGATTTTTATGCACGTATTTGACTTAGTTTTTGTACAATTCACTCATTTTTACCGAAGAAGGCTCATTTTTGAACATTCTTGGCCATCTTGGTTTCATATTGAACACTGGAAAAAAAAAAAAAAAAAAACATTGGATCTAGAGTCCAGACTCTTGAAAACATTGACAAGAAAAAGGACTCTTGATTCAATCAGATTTAAGCTTAAATCAAAAGGAAATCCGCCCAAATTAAGAGGCTTGGTTCTTGATTTAAGCTTAAATCTGATTGAATCAAGAGTATTTATTCTTGTCGATGTTTTTAAGAGTCTGGACTCTAGAACCAATGTGGTTTTTTTTCCCAGTGTAGACACATTTTCGACACACTTCATTTAGACTCCATCAAATGTTTAAGTTTTGTGTAAAGAGGATTTTTTTTTTGTTTTTTTTTTTGGAAAAGTCCCTATATTTGTCTAACTTTCTCGCTCCCGCCAAGAGTTTTTATTTCGCCAATTCGGCAGCCTAGTTTCTTTTCTCTCCGGTTTCCCTGCGTAATCGAGGTCATCTATCATTGATTTCAATCGGTTTGCGATATGATCAATTGAATGTTGCGAGTCTTTTTCGTGGGTTTTAACTTGCGAAACGCTCCGCTGACGAGACTAGCGACGTTTGTGTGGACTGCCGGTTCCCCTCAATTTACGTCTCCGCTCGATTGGTCATGTCCAAGAGCCGAAACCGGTCCTCCCATCAAAAATCCTCAGTGTAACTCAATCACCGCATTTGTAAGTTGAGTCTAATTCTTCGAGTCTTGCCAATACTATTTTGAGATGGTATGAAGCCCTCGCACTAATTCAGGGTGTCTACTGGTCCCCATAAGACTTATGGGGACGTATCGGGGACTTATAAGTCCCCGATTTTGGAAAGGTGTCCCCGATTTCCCCGAATGTGCCCGATTTTCATGTTTTGGTCCCCCAAAACTGACAAGAATCGTCTTTATTTCATTTTATGTCGCTCTCTCGCGGCTTTTTTCTCGTCTATTTTGGTTAAAATTCCCCCAATTTTCATGAAAAAGTCCCTGAAAGTTCCCAAATTTCCCCGATTTTGGGGTTTTCCAGCTGGTAGACACCCTGTAATTGCATGAAGCCCTCGCACTAATTCAGGGTGTCTACTGGTCCCCATAAGACTTATGGGGACGTATCGGGGACTTATAAGTCCCCGATTGTCCCCGATTCTGGAAAGGTGTCCCCGATTTCCCCGAATGTGCCCGATTTTCATGTTTTGGTCCCCCAAAACTGACAAGAATCGTCTTTATTTCATTTTATGTCGCTCTCTCGCGGCTTTTTTCTCGTCTATTTTGGTTAAAATTCCCCCAATTTTCATGAAAAAGTCCCTGAAAGTTCCCAAATTTCCCCGATTTTGGGGTTTTCCAGCTGGTAGACGCCCTGTAATTGCATTGAGAAAAATCGGACTTTTTTGACCAAGAAAACTGTCTCCCGGCAGAAGGCAAGACTTGTTGCATTATGGAAATCATCTATTCAACTGTAGCTAGAAGAATTATTTTGGTGTATTAAGTTTACTTGTCAATCTGTCGTGATGAAGAATGGATCACTAGACAAGGTACGAATTTCAGCACTCTGATGTATGTTCCGTAACCAAAATTTCACGTAGAGCACGATGCGCACAATGAAAATTATCGAAATCAACTCCTCACAACGATATTTAATGATTCTTGATGCGTGAATTGAAACCACCCGCTCATGAAAACTCAATGCTCTACGTGATTCACATCGCGCGCTAAACGTTATCATGACAGTCTCTGCGCGATGTAAAAATCTGACAACCTCAATCTTGACGCTTTGGCTCAGCTATAGCGAATTGCCTATAGTTCGAACAACACATGGTGGGAAATGAATATTGCTTGATTAAGAAACTTGCTGAGACCGTTGTCGTGCGCGATTTGACTCACGTAGAGCTTTGAGTTTCTTGTGAGCGGGCAGTTCAAATTCCTCGTAACCAATGTGAAATGAAAAGGTTAATATCTTCGTTAGGAGTTGGTTTCAGTAATTTTCGTTGCGCGAATCGTGTTCTACGTAAAATTTTGGTTAAGAAACATGTACCGGAATGCTTAAATTCGTACCTTGTCTAGTGATCCATTTAGATGAAGACGAAATCTACCTTGGTCTCTTTACGTGTGGAGTCTCGGTTTGCGTGTGAAAATTAAAATTAAAAGATTGGCCAAAACGGTGGCCACGCTGCAATGAGAATTGGTAGTATCCATTGCTCAGCGCAGCGTGACACTAGTAGGTGAAGAAGCTCGGCCGTGGGATGACGTCATAGTCGCGGAGGCGGTGGGAGGGACGAAAGGGTTAATCCGGATCGGGCACATGATCGCGTCGTGATGCTGTCTCGTCGGCGCGGGATTAAGAAGGACGTCCCTGCGAGTCCCTGCCCGGCACGCTTCCGGCGGGGATTAATTTTTCACCCCCCCCCCCCCCCCCCCCCCCCCCCNAACTCCCCTGAGCAGCCCGGGGCCAGATCATAGGGAGCGAGTTTCACAACGGACCCTGGCCGATGTCGCAGAGAACACGCAACTCACCTCACTTTTGTACATGCGATATTTTTATGACGAGCCTCTTCGTTGCTACGTTACAAAATGTCTCATTTTTATGTTTTTGCAAGTGGAAAGAACCAGCGTCATTCAGCGGGGTTGCCACGGTCTGGGAAACCCGGGAACATCAGGAAATTTTACAAAGTCAGGGTATACCGGGAAATGTCAGGTAAAATTTGTTAAATCTCCTTTATTTGCGCTCTAAAATGGGTTTGAGGTTTCGAACTACCAATTTCGCCTGAAAACTATTTTCAATGATGTCTTCTTACCCACTTGCCATCGCTGCAATTGCCAGGAAATTTCACTGAAGTGTGTCAGGGAAATCAGGGAAATGTCAGGGAATTTTATTTTCCAAATTCTAGAATGGGAATGAGATTTTGAAGAAGTTTTCCCTGAAAACTATTTTCAATTATGCCCTCTATCCATAATTGTCAGGAAATTTCGCCAAAACGTGTCAGGGAATTTTATTTTCCAAATTCTAGAATGGGAATGAGATTTTGAAGAAGAAATTTTCCCTGAAAACTATTTTCAATTATGCCCTCTTAACCATCAGTCACATCTTCAATTGTCAGGGAATTTCGCCAATATGTGTCAGGAAAATAAGGAAAGGTCAGGGAATTTCATTCTCTAAATTCTGTGGCAACCCTGTCGCATTGACGAAGATAGTTCTTTGATCTGGACAAGGACGTTCTGCGTGCTCGCCCGTTGTCGTGCACTAGCACACAATTTGCCGAGTTATTCGCTGTCCGGAATCTCCGAATGAGTCACCTGGAATGACTAAGGAGTCCGCGAAGCAGTGCCAATGGCGATTAACCATCGATGGCGACAAGCGTTGATTGTTGAAAGTTGAATTGTTGATGTCGTGTCGGCGTCGTCGGTGAGCAGGAAATAAATCGTTTACCGACCCCCCTCCTTTCGACACCTTATCATTACACTCCTAACGCATGCTTTCTGATCGTTGAGTGCTTCTGGCGAATAGACCGATTTAGTTGGTGGCCACGTCATTGAAGAGATTTTCTATCTCGATACGTTGATGTTCGATGACTCCAATATATGGACAAAAGAACTTAATGCCCGGTTAAAATTCTACCTGTGCTGAGGATCCATTGCGTTAGTTCATCACGAAATTTATTGTCATCAACTTATCATTAATCGATTTAAGATCCCTCCAAGATGAGAAATTTCGATTAGGAGAAACACTCGGGCACATATTTGACCACCCTGACGTAAATTAGGATTATACGTTTCGGAGGAGAAGATAAAAGCTTTCTAAGTAACGTTAAGGAAAATCAACAAAGCCCTCGAGTTAGCAGAATTTTCGGTAACGAACTCGCACGCATGAGAAGCGTGACTGATTCTGCCATCACGCGGACGTGTGCCTCAAGGTTTATCCGTGTGCATGACGCTCATGCGACGAGAATATTTAAAACTTTTTTAAGGAACTTTTAAAACACCAAATTTTCCCCAAGCCCATGCAATCAGTCGTTTACAGGAAGATGGAACGTAACTCCATTCCAGGGTTGCAAAATTGACACAGTAAATTCAATTTTTTGGAAGACTGTACCTGTGCATCGGATAAAAGTCCAATAATTGTAGAATGGATTTTATTCCGAAGGAAGGAACCTTTCATTTTTGGCATCTATAAAATCATCCATCCACACAAAGAGGCCAATGACAGATATGTTGTTCCGAATGTGAGCCAAAAATAATTATGATTGTAGAGAAAAGAGTGGCCAAGGTGTTATATGTGTATTCACTTATTTATTTATTTAATAAAATACCTATGCGCTAAAGCTTTTCGGCTTTTGGCCATCATTAGAGCTTAGGTTAGAAAGGTCAAAAAAACACATAACAAAAACACTTAAAAGACATTTCGCTGGTCACAATTATCAATGCTGAATTACAGTTATGCGAATATCGGCACAAAGCTAATAATTCAAAATAATTGCTCGTCATCGTAAAATGGAGTCCTAATTTCTTAAACTGTCGTCGTGAAATTTCTTAAGTTCTCATGAAACACTTTCCATTCGTTGTTTTGACCGATCTCATTGTTTTTTGCTAGTACGTTCGGAGGATGAGAAAAAGTTAGAAGGCGGGACATAAAAGACAGGCCAAGAAGGGTTGATGAGCACTTTCGTGGTGAGAAAGAACGTTGTATGAGCATTCGAATGTTGCTAAATTTCTCCGAATCAATCTCCAATTTTCCAGAATAGTTATGAATATTGTCTCTTAAAATTTTCAGTTACACTAGATTAAATAGGAAAGAAAAGTTTCCAAATATATTCAAAGGAAATCTTTTTTGGGGGTTCCAGGAAATCCATACTTTTATCGCGGAAAGTTGGGCAACGGGTGAATGTTGAATTTTCCTGAGGACCTGAGAGAACTGCCGTAATAAGGAAAAACAGCGTATGAGCCTTCAGGCGTTGCCAAATTTCCTCTGGCAAATCACTAATTTTCAGCAAAATTTTTGAATGTTGCTCTGCCAATTTCTCAGATAATTATATTCGTAGTTTTATCTAAATCGTCTGGAAATTTCAAGAAAAAGTAATCGTAAGTTTCTTCAAACATAAACATCATATCGAAGGAAATTTGGCAACTCTAGAGTGTTCATGCGGCGTTCTTCCTTAGCACGGGAGAGTAGGCCGAACGGCGAATGACACGAGCGAGAGAGACAATGAGGAGCATGAGTAATTGGCCAATTGACGTGTGAGAACATCCATTAACAACATCCATGATTCATGCCCAACTTGCACCGCCAGGCTAATTACCTATCAGCAGCGGCGTGGCGTGCTTTGCGATACATCGATTGATCTGTCATTTAAACCCATGGAGAAGGATCGATGAACGGGGCATTCGCGAAGAACACCGTAATAATCGATTCTTTATTACAGTTTTAAATGGGGAAATATCGATTATCGACCATTCACGCCTCGCTTGTGCCTATTAGCTTTTCGCCTACTCGCTCCGAGTCCCGCGCGCTAACCACCGCCACGTCGAGTCCCACAAGAAAGCAAACCAAAACCGTCCCTTCTACCGTCGTCCGAAGGAAAAACGACGTATCAACTTTCGATACTTGCCAAACTTTCTTCGACAAAACGTTAAATTTTGAGACGAGTTTTGTATAATTTCCTTGGAAATTTTCAGATATTTACGATCGAATGGAGAATTTGCAAGGGCCTGAAATTTGATGAATTTCCTGTTTAAGTGGAATCCTCTGAGTGAACTGAACACGAAGATACCCTTGATTCATAAATTGAGCAATTATTAGAGGAGATATGACAAAATAACCGATTCTGCTAAAATACATGTGTTTAAATGGGAAATGCCGCCAGATGACGTCACAAGGCGGCACATTTTCTCACTTTTAAATCAATTTTTCTCCAATTTCCCATGTCAGAAAAAAATTATGAAAAATATTGCGAACTCAGCTCATTAGGCACTTTCAGATGAAGCAATAAAAAAATTGCGTGCAAATTCTCCATTGCTGCGAACCAAATTCTCTGAAAAATTCGGAAGAAAAATGAGATAAGTTACCCGGAATATTCGGGCTTCGTCAAAGGAAATTTGGCAACGCCTGATGGTTCATGCGGCAATCTTCCCGAGCACGGCAGTCTACGTCTATCAATGGATCGTATTCGATAGTGGTTCGATGTATCGTTTGATTCAAAACGATAGAATCTAACCTCAAAAAAAAAAAAACCGTCTAGAAATGATGAAATTTCAACTTTTTTTCCCCTTGGAGGATGACAAAACTTCCTCTCTACCCTAGGGGAGCGAGAAAGTAAAAATCGAGGTTTAAGTTGGAAAAGCTGGAAATGAGATAATTCCAAACATTTTCACTTTTCATTGCCATTTCGTACTCATAAAAATATAAAATCCACCGCGTAATGAATTTTTGCCTTCGTGAAAATGAGAATGGAGAGCCGTGGGGCAGGTATTTGAGCTGAAGTCGAGGTGAAAAATTGCTCATTATTCGGGAGGTGTCATCTGTGACTCGGTGCGGAATTGCGGGGAGAGAGGAGTGCGGATTCCAGGCAGTATATCCAGCCAGAGCAGGAAACCGGTGAAAGTGCTGACTGGTGAGTTGTCCGCTGAATGCCGAGTCGTGTCCTGACAGGTGGCATCCAATGCGGGTAAAGAACGGTGGTCGCATTTCGTACCCTCTTGACGTCAAACGGTATCGGGTACTTGGGCCGAGCGAGGCCTTGACGTCACAAATCTTCAAGATGGCAGCCAAAATCGAAATGCGACCACCATTCTTTTTCCGCCTTGGGTGGCATCGTTGCCGTGTGTAGTTGACACTCCACAAGTCTGATCCTCCTGTTCTTACAAATTTTGGGTCTTCTAACAACATGGATATTCTTCGAACACGCGAGGAGACAGACGAGACCTCGGAGATCCCGCGGAAAATTTGTCCACGAGGGAATTTTTCTGCCCAAGTGCGATTTTCCACTCCTTTGCCAGATCGAAATGAATCTCTTGGAGAATTGGAAAATCATCTGCTGCATCACAGGTGGAACTGAGTTCCAGTCCTTTCTCCTCCCCGAAAATCTCTGATCAACCGCCGCTCTCGTCAATTGTCAACTTCAGACAGAGCTCAATTGATTTCCTTCAGTCAAGATACTGGTTCTGTTGCCAATTTGATGGAGGCTTTGGTTTTAGGGCGAGCAGGAAGCAGGGCCGGATTAAGAGGGTGGCCACATGGGCCGCGGCCCATGGCGGCAAATCAAGGGGGCGGCAAATTTTGCAATTTCTTTTTTAAAAAAAATAAAATTTTGAAAAAAAATTACAAACGAGAAAAGGCGACAAAATCTCTCATCTCCTGAGAGTGTAGTAATTTCGAATTTTGTTGTCTTTTAGTGATAAAAGAGACAGCACCTTTCATTAATCGAGTTAAGAGAGAAACCAAACACGCAATTTGACCTGGAACGGCTCGACTTAGAGAGAAATTATGACGAGGGCTTGAGATTAAAAGGAGAAGCCCTCGGCGCGGCAATCGGCATGCAACACATATTAGCGCCTACAAGACTGCACGAATACTTCACGCCTTGCACCAAACACAGTGCGGTCACTGCGGTCAGCGTGAAACGGATAGCGCCTACAAGAATGCATGAATACTTCACGCATTGCGCCTAAGACAGTGCGATCAGCGTGAAACGCTTAGCGCCTACAAGACTTCGTGAATACTTCACGCATTGCGTCAAACTCAGTGCAGTCTGCGTGGCGCGGCGGCGGAAGTTGAAATCATTAAACTACATCTATGTTTGTTATTTCATAATTTTTTCGTTTATTTCTTGTGAATGGAAGGCCTTGTCCACACAGCGATTGGTTTACGAAACTTAACTTTCGCGCAAAGTTCCGTGAACTTTTGCTAGTAGTGTTAACAGGGCTTTCTCATAAAATATGTCCAACACGAGTAAACGATTCTTATGCACCCCTCCCCCGCTGGCACGTTTACTTGATGGTTTTTATTGGTATTTCAAAACGAATAAGAAGGGGGCGGCAAAATACAGGCGGCCCATGGGCGGCAAGTAGATAAATCCGGCCCTGGCAGGAAGGTTGAATTGATGAATACAAAGAATGTGCAAACTTTTCATTTAAGAGCTGAATTTGGAGAATTGTAAATTGTTCACCGTGTTCACGTGAAACACTGATAGACACCCACACGTTTTATGCTTACCCTGTCTAATGGTTAATTTCAAGCGAGGAGTGAAAAAGAGAGTGGCGAGGCTTTGATAATACGACTGGCGGGCTTAGAGACGTTACCGGGGGGGAGGGGGATCATGAGCCGGGTCCAGATTGAAATGGAAGGGTCGGGGGGACTGGCCTGCCGGAAGTGGATCGTTGTGGGACACCTAAAGAGTCAATCGTCGATGGCAGCGACGCTACGATCCCCACTTCTTGAGCATTCTCTCGCTCCCTTTCGCGCCCAAAATAATAAGTGGACCAGGGATCCACGCAAAAATTTGCCCAACATTTTTTGAGACTCATGAAGTGAATAACTGAAACCTTCTCAAAGAAAATGCCCCGAAATACAGGACTATTAATCAGGATTTCAGTATTGTGACCCTGTGACAAGTCCGAGTTATCAGAGATTTTCGGGGAGGAGAAAGGACTGGAACTCCGTTCAGATGCAGCAGATGATACAGGGTTATTCAAAAGTCACGCACCACTGGCCATAACTTTAGTTCTAATTATTAAGGTATCGACTTGCGGTTTTTGACGTTTTTCCCCATATCGAAGGGACAACTTTTTTAGGTACTTTCCAGTTTTTGATCCCTTCGTGGGAAGGGGGGAGGGGGCAACTCAAAAATTTCAAATGGCCACCCCCCTCATGGCCAGTGGTGCGTGATTTTTGAATAACCCTGTATACCAGTTCTCCACGAGATCCCTCATTTCGATCCGGCAAAAGAATGTAGTCCAAATATCCCAACTATTTTCAACAGTTTCAACATGCTGCATGGACATCAGGGTTGCCACAGTCAGGGAAAACCGGGAGATGTCAGGGAATTTTAAAAATTCATGAAGAAGCTGGCAGTGTCAGGGAAAATGACGAAATGTCAGGGAAAATTAAGAAAATGTCAGGGAGAACGAAGAAAATGTCCGGGAAAAATCGGTAGCACCTTTCTCAAATGGGTTTGACGTTTCGAACAACAAATTTTGCCTGAAAACTATTTCTAACTCTTTTTAACAACCTAGCATTCGTTCAATCGTCAGGAAACACCAACATGTGTCAGGGAAGTCAGGGAATTTAACTGTCTAAATTCTGTGGCAGCCCTGTGAACATGCTTTGCATGAAATTTTGTGGAGGATTCTCATATTCGTCAGGCCACAAGTCTTTCAGGTCTCTTTTCTCATCACGTCAAGACATCGAAAATCGATATGTTACATGGCAGAGATAGGGAGGGCTACATCTTGTTTTATCCCCCTGACAAAGCCAGAAATAGTTTCAACAACCGGGCCTCGCGCTTTATTTGCGTTAAGTCTTATCGCAGGAGTACGAAATAAGTTCACTTGGGACTCTCGTGAAGGAAAGATTACGAAAAAAGAGACGGAAATGGTTCGGACATAGTAACGCAACCCACTAGAACCAGGGCAACCGGGGGAACTGGGCAGGAGGGATTGCCATTCGAGAGTCGCTTATCACTTATCACTTATCAGCGACGGAACGTCCCCCCTCCCCCCATCCTGTTCTTCTTCCGGTTGATTATTTCCTTTCGCTTCCCGTTGTGTGCTTTCTTTCGTTTCGCTACGATACTCGCGCAGCGCGGCTCCGCCCCCCTTTTTTTTTTAATTTATGTTTTATCAATGCCATATATTTACAGCGTCGACGTTGTTTCTAATCTCCGTACTCGTTTCTATTGCAAGCTCCAACCTGGAAGCTGCGAAGGAGCCAACATTTCCGTTCCAGCATTTCAAGTCTCATGGCTTTTGGGATAAATATGTATAATTTGATTAATGCAAAATGTGAGCGTCCACAAATAGGATGAAAGATCTTATCGTTAGTGCCCAAAGAGAACTTTTTCAAAAGTACGATTTTTGGTTAATCGGGTCGAAAATCGGAATCTAACTCTCTCTTTAGAAAGGACTTGCGGTTACTATCTTAAAGCGCAAATTCCCAAAAGCGCAAAAACATGAAGCGCCAAAATGGTATTCCATAAGCGCTAAAACGCACAACCCAATAGCGCAAATGGACGATTTGCGCTTTTGGGTTGCGCTTTTGGGTGTCTTCGGCATTTGCCAGGATAGGATCGTCATGAAAAAGTTGCGAAGGGTTAAGTTCATTTCTGTGCCAATTAACGAGAGTTAGTTGTTTTACTATACTTTCATAATTCTAAGCTCTAAACAAGGAATTTTAAATAGCTCTTCTCAAACTCCTGATTTTTGTATCAGGATCTTGGAAGCGTCGTATTTCCTGAATGGTGTGTTCCTATTTCCTGGTTGGTTTCCGGTTTGGTTGGGTCCTTTTTTAGGCATTATTCCTGGAAGACTCATAGGAGATCCCTTGCAGGTTGGCATGAAACTTAAGATAGAAATGAAAGATTGGACATTTCAGTGATATATTTCATGAAATTTCACGAAGCTGTGAAATATTTCATATTTTTCAGGGGCTAGATTATGAAACCCGCACTCAAACACAAAAATAGAAGATAGTCGCAATTCAACATTTTGCGAAACATGAAAAGGAATCGGTATTTTTCAATATCTTTCATAAAGTTCTGAAGTTTCGTGAAATATTTCACGTAAAATTTCAAGATTTTATTTTTCATGAAATTTTGCCACCCTGACCCCTTGTTCTTTAAGAAGAGGGAAAAGCCCGCGCAAGTTAGATTTAGAAACTTGTGTCGTGTTGATAGTGTTTTACGTGAAACTTTCATGAAGAAACTTATATTGTGATGCTTAATTTCCTGTAGCTTGGCGGGTGGTATACTCGTACTCTGAAACCAAGCCATTAGGACACAACACCTGACTGGAAAATGTGTAAGATTTTCAGCTAATATTTGTTATAATTTGTTTCAGGGTGCTGGATCAGCAACAGGGTCGAACCAAGCTCCGCAGCCATTTTTTAACCCTCAAGGAATGGGAGCGGGATACCACCACTTCGGTCACGGAACCCCGCTCCAGCCGGGGGTGCTAAGTCATGTGCCACCCCATCAAGGCCACTCGCCGCCCCCCGGGCACACCTTCCACAAGGACGAGCGCACCCAGCGCCAGTACATCAAACTAAAAAAGAAATTCGAACAGAAACAATTCCGTAGTGTAATTTCTCATGTTACGCCTCCTTTGACGCCTAGGAAAGGTATGCATCCCGTCTTTCTCTCTTGCCTTTAGGGACTATCAGTGTTCGAAACTCACAGGCTCCAAAGCGCCAAATGCGCCTAAGAAATCGGCCATGGCGCCTATAAAATGAAGGCTCGGCGCCAACGTGGCCTCTAAAAATGGGCCCCCCCCCCCATCTTGATTTTTCTTTTTGGTGATTTTTTGAAATCCTGCAAGTTACAGCTACTAGTTTTGTAACTACGACATCTTGCTTGTAGCTTTCACTAATTGTGCCTTAATATAAGCAAAAAGTTAATTTGGCCCCTAAATAATCTTCAATGGCCCTTGAAAATCAAGCTTCATGTAGCCATATGGCTCCTAAAACTCAAAGGTGAGTTTCCAACACTGGCCGGACTATCGAAGAAAACATTACAGTTTAGAGAATCATGCAGCAGGATGTCCAAAGAGGTCAAAACTTAGGAAAACTGGGCAATCTCTTTTTGCGATATCTGTAATCTTTAGAGCTTTAGAAGTTGACTTTCAGGTGCCTTGCATGGGGAAAGTGAATCTAAAAATCAACAAAATTACTTTAGTAATGTTCAGACTGTTAGGAAGCTAAGTAACAAAGAAGCCCAGGAATTGTGAAAGGAAAAAATTGCAACTTTAAGTAGATTACATTTTGCAAGAAGAAACTACTGTTTCTGAATCTTGCCATGCACAGAGAAACTAACGGGAATGTTCATTTTGAGTTCTTAAAGACGCATTTCAAGTTTTCTGTCATTGGTAACTTCTTTAATCGACTTAGACTGATTGCATTTCACATCGAACATTTTTCGAAACCAAAAATTGACGGAAATTTGGCCTTGAAACTCAATCTGCATATTCTTTATGAATAGAGAGAGAAATTTCTCAGAAAGTTTCAAGACATAATGTTCTTCAGTTTTTTGTTGAAAAAAATTCACAGGAGGCAAAATTTTTCAACGTAACTTCCTTACTGAGGTTGAATTTTTAATTCTCTTACCATTTTTCTTTCCTTTCAGAATTAGTCAATGGTCTTAGAAGTGGGAGAAAAGGAGTTAGTAGTGTCGGAACCAGTGAAGATGGGGAAGAAAGCAGTAGTGCTCAGGACGAAGACGATCTAATAGCAGAATTACTCGCCAACATTAGACCACCAACGGTATGTGAGCTAAATTTTTCAACCTGGTTCAGTTTTTATTCTAATCTGGGGTTTGGAGTTTTTCCCTATTTCCAACATTAGACTTGCTTTGTTTGTCACATGATGAACAAAGCTAGACTTGCTTTGTTTGTCATTTGATGAACAAAGCTAGTGTCCTAAAGGTTTGTCTTGAATTCATGTCAACCAAATTTCCTCCTATCTATCCAAATGATAGTTTTCTCTTCAGAAATGTTTTAAAAAAAACATATTACTATAGAAAATTAAAAAAAAATCAGTTCTCAGTTTTTAGTCGAAGTGAAAATTATCAAGTATGTAGTTAAATGCTTCCCATCTTTATGATACTCTTTGCTCGGAATCAAGCATTCGTTTTTCTGCAAAATCAAGTATTTACTCATTAAAACGGATTTTAACTCGAACAAAATCCCAATTTTTGTTAGTTATTCATGCAGAGAGACATAAAACAATTATCCTAATTAAGTTACATCATGATGTATTTATTCTGGTGTATCAGAACTTTAGAGATCATAAATTAACCTGATATGATCAAGTAGGTAATGTCAAAGTGAGATAGTTTTCAGGATCTGATAATTTGCCAGTGTTGATGTGTATTAATTGTGAAATTTATGATTCCAGGTTGCGGAAATAAGTTCTAGATTTGCGTTGATTCAATGGTGGCCTCCTGAAGGGAAAAGTCCAGAGCTCGATATTTCAGAGTCTGATTTCCGTTATGAAGTTTTGCTCAGTGATAAAGGAAGGGATGGGAAATATAAAACTATTTACAGCGGTGGTGCTCTCTCCTGCAGGTGAGATTTTCCCTCCTCCTTCCTTCTATTTTTCTGATTGGTTTTTAAGAGTAAGGGGGCAGAGGTAGCCAGTGCTATCAAACATATTATTCATGACCTATGTAAAACATTTTATTTTCTAGTGTTGCGGAAAATGTTTGGTTTTCGCCATCTTGAGGAAATATTGAGCAGAAAGAAATCTTTTGAACTCAAGTGAACTTTGGAATTTTTGCGATATGAGATCACCTCTCCCTAATATCATACGTTCACTCCAAGTCAACGAATTACTTTTTGCTCAAGATGTCCTCACGATAGTGAATGACTTAAAGCCTTTATGGCACTCCAAAATGAAAGAATTTATGTAAGTCTTGACTTATTGTATTCTAAAGTATTGGCCATTCTACACTCCTACACCTTTACTGACAACTAAAGGCTGTCCAAAAAGTACTGCAACAGTTCCTTTTTTGAGCCAACACGAAGAGGTAGCGAAATGCGGTTTGCGCAGTTTGCGCAGTTTGTTAGATCAAAATATTAGCTAAAAAATGAGACCTTCCTGAGCTTATTCATCTCGTTACAGCGTTTTTGTCAAGACGTGTTTGCGCAGCTACCTCCAGGATGTTTGTATACTTTTTTACAAAGAAAGAAAAAGTTTACAACAATGTTTTATCTAATGTGTGATACCATTGAATAAAGTTGGTAACCCTGTGGTACGTGTTGAATATTCATTGACAACATACTGCCAAAAACTGAATCTTTAGATCCCCTCGATGAAAATAGCCTGTGAACGGAGGCGTATCAATTCTATGTCATGTTCTCACACTGATTTGTCTTGCTTTTGCAGGGTTCAAGATTTGAGGCCTGTAACAGATTACGCTGTCTGCGTCCAAGTGCATTTTGAGGAGTTGGCCGGTCTGGCGAGTGAACCAACGTTATTCACGACACCGCCATGTGAACCAGATGCTCCTTATCCCCCGAAACTAGTGTCCCGGCTACGGAACGGGCTCCAGCTGAAGTGGTTCGCAGCCAATGACAATGGCTCAAGGATCCTCCAGTATATCTTAGAATGTGATCAAGGCTGTGGAGAGTTTGTCGAGATTTTCAAGAATAAAAATAAAACTTTCAATTACAAGCCATTAACGCCGTCCACTTTTTATAAATTCAGATTAGCTGCCGTTAACGAATATGGCAAAAGGTAATATCATCTGAATTCCTTATTTCATCATCCTTATTTTTCAATATATTTCTTTGATTTTTTCTCAGAAAATTCAGGGAAAAATGTTTCACAGTAATGTCACTTAACAATTGTTATTCTTGTATTTACTTATTTTTTTTTTAATCAGCTATATTCCCCATTTATTGATGTTAATAGATCTCGGAACAAAATTTGAGGTAGTCATAACTTTCATTTGGAAAACTTAAAGCTTAGGTCAATTTAAAAATTATCACGATAGTCTGGGAATTTTCGTAATTTTGGTAAAGGTAAGGAAGAAAGGAGGATTATTTTTCCCCCAGTCTAAAGGTACCCTTCATCCAAAGGTAACAAAACTGCGGAGCATATTTAACCAAACTTCGAGCAAGTTGAAAATGTATCATCTCACAATCAGCTTTATATGCCTATTTCTCTTTTAAGCTTGAGTTTTTGATAGAAAACCAATTTTTTGAAAGAGATCTACCTCAACATGAATCAAAACTCAATTGTAAAAATTCAACCTACCACTTAAATGATATACACGCTTTAATTATCATATCAAACAGAACTAATAATCAGAAGTAAATTCTATACTTGGAAGGGTTGAATTCTAAGTACATTCTCCCAGGATGACTTTAGTACTTCGATTGTCTTTACAGCATACGTTTTTTTTTTGCAGCAAATATTCGGATATCGTTGTTTACGCAACGGCTGGGAGTCCGCCAAGTCAGCCGGCGCCTCCTCAGCTGTTGGAACAAGGCGTGGACTCGCTGAGGCTTGGCTGGGGACACCGTCCGGAGGACGAAGACTACATTTTACAAATGAATGACCCGGCCACCGAGTATGGCTTCCTCCATGTTTACAACGGGAAAGATACCCAGTATTGCTGTACCAATTTACATAGATACACTTCTTATAAATTCAGAGTGAGTATTGAAATTTTGTACATTTCTGTCCATCTTTTCAGTTTGATGGCAAATGTTGGGAAAACCTGGAAAACCTTTGAAAGTCAAGGAATTGCTGGAGGCCAGGGAATTTTTCCATTTGTTGAGGAGACCACTTAAGTGTACTTGTTACCTAGGCTAATAATGAGCAAATACGTAATTTCCAAGATGCACTGAAACAGTACATCTCTAGTTTTGTACAAATGCAGTAGCGCAAGCTTCAACTCTTCAAACGTAGTTAAGCAATTTTTTTTTTTTTGAAAGTTCGGGAATTTTGCCAAAATTAGATTGGGAAATTGTTTTTAGAAGTCAAGAAATTTTTTTATTTCAGTTCATTTCCCATCCCATGAAGAATTCTTACAATTTCAGTGAAAAATGATGTGGGCAAATTTAAGAAAGTGCAAAAAACTTGAGGAGGACGAAATCAAGTACCCAAAGTTCAATCCAATGTCTTCTAATTATTTTCATTGCAGATAAATCTGTAGCTTACCTTATCAATAGTCTTCTCTGTACCATCAATCGCACCCTTGTTCCTTTTACAGACTTTTTAATGCTTCACAAGATGCAACTCAAGACTGAGGTGTGTAGCAAATATTCTTTTGAGAAGTTGTTTGATTGAAACTAAATAGATTATTTTCATCTGATCTTTGATTCTAATATGTGGATTTTCTGTTCGACAGTTGAGAGCTCATAATGAGGAAGGAATATCCAGGTGGTCGGAAGAAGTTTCGTACTCAACATTACCAGGGCGACCGTCTCAGCCGCCGCGACCTCACGTCAAAGGCCGCGTTCGAGCGCACAATTTCAATATCAAGTGGGATCCGCCCGCCGACACGGGAGGTGCTAGTATTACCAACTATCACCTAGAAATGAATTCAGGAAATGGTGAGTCAACTCTAACTCGGACTTTCAAAATTCACCTCTCTGTCTAAAAATAGACCTAAAGAAAAAACAATCGCCCTTAAATAAAATTAATGCATTAATTTAATTATGGTAATTCTATTTTATCGTACAGATAGACCTTTCGCAATCTTAAATTTTCTGCGTTTTTCACTGATTTTACTATCAGCTTTCTGCTGTGAAAATTTGAGTAAGGCTTCATCGTATTCAAATGATTTAAACTAAAAATGTAAATATTCTAGTCAGGAGTTCAGTAATATCCTGTGCAAGTATCACGTTTTCATGAAAGTTTGATTAGGAAGCATGGATGAGAATGCTTAAATCAGCTTCTTGTCTAGCGGTCCATTGTTGAAAAAATTAATGTTTTTTTCATTTATCTCCTTAAGATTCCTCCTGGAATCGTGATTCATAGGAGTAATATTTAACAGGGAAAGTCTATTTTTGAAAAGGTCTGTAATGTTGGAATGATGTTCACGCCAGAAGGATATCTAAACGTTTTTATGAACTACTCACTAATAACAAAATGATTTTGTCATTGTTCAAATGTAGGATACCAAGTAATTTATAGTGGACCTGATAATGAATGTAATTTGGATGGACTGGAGCCTGGTTCAACGTACCTATTGAGGGTTTCCTGTGAATCGAAAGGAGGGCGAAGCATCGCCAGCGAGCCCCTCTCCGTCCTTACCGAGTCGGTCTGCCCCGGCCGTTGCTCTCCTCCTAGACTACATGCCAAGCCAAGACCCTACTCGATACACCTCAAATGGAGTAAGTACCTCATCTTTCACTACTGAACTCCTAAACGTTGTCCAGTCAAAACAAAATTCAGTGATGAAGTTGCATTCTATTTATGCAAATCAAGGAGTGAGATAATAAAAAAATGACTAGGAACTTATTTTTTTACAATCCTTTTGAGAAGTTAAAAAAGAGGACAGAAGAATGATTTGATGTAAAAAAGCTATTTAAAGTTTCTGTGTTCACTTTTTTTGTTCATTTGTTATTAAGTCTGTCAACAAGCATTCAAGCATCGTTTTTGATTTGATGATTGCTTCTCTTTTCAGACCTTCCAGAGAAAGATGGTGGTTCTCCTATTACCCACATAGAATTAAAAGTGTCGGAAAGTGGCGACGAAGCTAGTGAACGAATAGCGTATCAAGGCTTGGACTCTGAGACATTAGTTACGGACCTCTCACCAGGGACGCAGTACGTGTTCCAGTTGCGGGCAGTGAACAAAGTTGGGAAGGGCCCATGGTCGGATCCGCTGGAAGTTACGAGTGGGGCGGTTGCGCCTGAACCGCCGAACCCTGTGGACATTGAGTGGAATGGCCTCGTGGCGCACTGCTCCTGGGAGCCGCCCAGGTGTAATGGCGCTCCTATAGTCGATTATAAGTTGGAATTAGCGCAAGGTGATACTATGAGTTTTAGTCAAGTCTACAAGGGAGCAGCGACTTCGGCTGATGTTCATCACATTCCTCCTGCCTCTTTGTGCCACTTTAGGATACAGGTAAACCATTTTAGCTTCCCAAATATTCCCTGCTGAATCCTGGTTGAATCATTTGAAGCAGTTTTTCAATTTTTGCATCTGATAATTTCAGGAAATAATCTAGTATCAGTGAAAACACCCTTCAAATTTGAATGATGCTTACTATTTAGTATCATTAGTGGAGCCTATTTAACCATGATCAAGAATGTCATTTTGCAATCAAGTATAAGGAATTATTAAATTTGCTTTGAACAAGCATGAAATCTTGTGTCAGTACTTTTAAACCGCTTAAGAACTTAGCCATAATACCTCATCACAGACAAACCTTCTGTAGAGAAAAAATTGCCATCATCTTATTTGGAGCTTCAAACAGTTCAAAGACCACTCGTCCTCCAACTTTTAACTTGTCCGCTATGCTGTGATATACCAGAAAATATTTGAGTTCAATCGTGAATATCTTGGCTTCTACTTGTCAGAATGAGGTAATTTTTTTCGCTTTGTGCTAATGCTGAACTTCATGTCAATATATTAAAGTTTCATCAAAATCCACCGGGAGCCACCGAGCCCCCCTGTTCTGTGCGGGGTTCTTTAAAACTCTCACCAGCTGAGTGAAATGTTCATCCGACTACCCTTTTAAGTCTCTAACTTGACTCTTTTAAGTGAAGCTTTTGTAAATCTCTCCTTTGTGAGTGGTTTAATTAATCCTCTGCATGTTGTTTCAGGCGTCGAATACAGCTGGTTGGAGTAATCCATCGGAAGTGAGAAGTGTGAGCTCTCCTCCATCTGTGCCAGCAGTAGTTCCTCAACTAAGGTGTACCGCAACCATCTCGTCGTTACGTCTCCATTGGGGTGTGCCTGTGTCGAATGGCGAGCCCATCACTCACTACACGGTGGACGTGAGTCCCTTGCGCGAGCCTTGGGACACGCCGGACACGGAGTGTGTTGTTGACGATTTGACGCCTGCAACATCATTCAAGTAAGTAGACGAGTAGCAATTTACCTTACACATGGTGACATTGCTTATGTTCTGGGTTCCATTTTTTTTCTTATAGACTACATAACATCGAATTTTATTCAATCAGCAGTTCAGGTAAACCTGTACACGATTATAAGAAAGATCCTCTTGCCTAAAGACTCATAGATACGTCAGAAATAATAAGAAAAGCCATAAATTTTTCAACTAAAGTAAAGCAACCTCTTCAAACTGGGCAAATATTAATCTCTTATATGTGAATTTAACAAATTTCAATCTAATTTGATTCAACATTTCTCAATCAAAGATTCTCATCAAATTTTAAAACCATGCCAAATTTAATACTGTCAAATTATAACCATCGGGCTGCCCCAACACCTGTTCCACGAATGACAACCGTATTCAGGGTCTTGCGGGAAATTTAAGAAAAGAAAACAGATGAGTATTTGTATGATGGTTTTAATGTGGGAGTCAACAGCGATTCAATGTATTTAAATAAAAGTTCATAGACTAACAATGTTTTTTTTTTTGTTTCATAGAGTTAGAGTGCGAGCTGTGAATAAATTAGGTGCCGGACCGTGGTCTCCGATTTTGAAAACAGCAACATTACCCCTACCGCCTTCGCCTCCCCTCCTGAAATGCGTGCACCCCGCTCACAATTATCTCAAGCTAAAGTGGAGCTGTGAACCCTCGACGACGCGCAGCACTAATCAAATGAAGTACACGCTCGTCATGCAGAACCCGCAGAGACCTGATGTGTAAGTGCTCATCCTCTGATTCTGTACACCCTAAGCCTTTCAATGTTTGTTATGCACTGTCTCATCATTAAGAGCTTAATTACATTCAACTGATCCCTATTTTAAACGATTCACCGCAGATAGCTTATTGACAGTTAAAATTTGAAAACATGAGCCTCATTGCTCGCTTCGGAAATCTTCACTCCTGTTTTATTTTTCTTTCAGTAGAAAAGCCTGTTTTTTGGGTTTTTTCCAAAACAGCGTATCATTTACCCAAGAACTTAGATCATTCTCCACAAGAAGTAACTGTTGTATTCTTTCTGTGTGTTGACTCATGAAACCTTTCAACTTTCAGTAAGTTCAGTAATTTCAAGCGTAGTTTGGAAAATAAAATTTTGGAAGGGATCTTTCTCAAAAACCTTCAATTTTTGAGATTTCCCCCACCCCCAGTCTTCTGGGGATTGTGGATGTATTGGACGAGATTTTTCCCTGCATCAAACAACTTGAGTCTTTTTTAACCTCTCAAAATTGCAAGATTTCAAGGCGTTTCGTATGCAGTCCTTACTTTTTAAGATAAAACTAATGTAAATCCCTTTTACTTTGTTACAGAGATATAGAAGTGTATTCTGGGCCAAAAGATAGTTACAAAGTATCCCGATTACAGGAACAAACAACTTACAAATTTGCCATTTCAGCAGCTAATGATGCTGGCCAAGGTCCTTTGTCTTCGTATTACTCTTTTTCTACGTCTACCGCTCCGCCTTCTCCCCTCAAAGGTGAGCATTTTATTAATTAGTGGATACCATTTTACCATTCATTGAAGTATAAATCTGACTTTGTGAACACATCTGAACAAAAGGATACTATCTGCGTCAAGAGTTCTAAAATGTCCAATTATCTAATTGAAAAACAAATGACATGACGGTGGGGGGTTAAAGAAGCTCGTCAGAGCTTTTCAAGCTCGGAAACAAGGCTCTACTTAAAAGGGTTTACTTTTAATGTCCACCAAGCCCATGTAATAGTTCCTATTTGCCCCCTTTTTTTCCTCCTATTGAAGGAAACAATTTTGCATGTTTCAGCTCCCCGTGTTTCTGAAGTTACATCAGATGGCTGCACAGTCGAGTGGACGCCAGCCAGGCCAATGGGAGCCGGTTGTGATCCTTTGTCTTACTGTCTTCAAATCTCTCGTCTCCGTGATCAGCAATTTAATCAGGTACGCCTTTAACTTTATTGTCATTTTCAGACCTATTAGAACACAAGTAGTCGAATGATAAGTGTGAATTTCTTACTGATCAAGCTTAAAAATTATTAGAACTGTTTTCCAAGAACATTGCACCTGCTGGAACGGCTCCGTTTCGTTTGAAAATAATACTGTCAGAAAATAGTGTGATGCCTCTCTCTACCTCTAAAAAAGAAGGAAAAAAAGAAAAAATAAAGTGACTTGAGTCCAAGCCAAATGAATTTACACTCATTTAGACTGCGACAGAACATCATTTCGCATGAAATGTTAATGCAAGAATCGAGATGGCAGATCCTCTGTCACAGTCTGAAAGTGCATAAACTTAGTTGGAGTGGATTCCATTTAATGAAAGATGAGTTCTAAATCAGTTTGGTAGTCTTGATTTTATTGACCCACCCTCTTATTCCAGTATCTCAATGGTGAACCTACAAAAACATGCATTTTGTTTATGGTGTCAAATAATTGCCTCTTCAGTTTTTTTTGTTTTGTTTTTCTTTTAAGGAAAACTGATCATCTCTATTTAAGCTCTTCTAAAATATTCATCACACATTGGAGATCAACCAATAGAATTTTCAAGAAATGTTCTTACTTTGTCATCAATTCAAAAATGAAGTCTGACAAAAGATGTAAATTTCAGTGAATTCAATTACAAGTTTTTTAGTTTATGATTAATTTGTGCTAGGCTTGAATTTTGTTTAATTTGGTTCTGTTTTGTTGTAACAGGTTTACCGTGGTGATGAAAACCGAACGCGAGTGAGTGGGTTAGAATCAAATGTAGATTATCTGTTGCGCGTTTGTGCCATCAGGAGGGCCCCGAAAGGGAAGCTTCAAGGACCATTCTCGGCGACAACCTCGTTCTCCACTCTTCCTGCTCTAGATAACTCTTACAATTCTCAATCTTCCAAGCAAGCTAATTTACAGGTCAGTACTCAAAACCTCCTTCCGCCCTGTGAATATCCCTAAATATGCAGTCAACTCCCCCTCAAGTGACAATCCGCATCAGTGAAAAAACCTGCCATGTAAGCATGATTGTCCAAGCCCATTTTCTGCCTAGTCGCTGGTGCAGAAAACTGAAGGCTGTTGTTTCTTGTTTTGTTTTATTTCTGTTTGTTTGAGGAACCTCCTTTAGGCAGTGCAAAATTAAAACTCAAATGGTTGCCCACTTAGAAGGAGTTGACTGTAATTCTTTCAACTGATATTAAGATTTTGTCAAGATGCAAACTTTTTGTAGCCTAAACAACTCTGCAAGTATACTACCTTGATTACCGTTATTATTTTTTTTTAAAGTTTCAAGTACCAGTAACAACACCAAAAGACAAGTCACTTTTAAATAATGAACTTGCCAACTAAAATTAATGCATTTTGCGCCACTCTTGGTACATTCCTTTCCTTTGCTAGAGAAGATCCAAAATAATAGGAGCTCCAAGACTCCAAACGTTTTTACCTGCTGCCTGATCAGTTTTTTACAGGCAGTTTGGTCACTTGATTGTTTCGCACATACTTTCAATTTTTTTGATTATTACTTGCAAAAATGTTGTTATGACGTTCTGATAATTTATCAAAGTAATAATGATGAGAAAAGCAAAGAGGAATGCTTCACCCAAGGATTTTCATTTTAGAAGAGGCTAATAGGCACAACTTCTAGTTTTTGGGTGTTATTTTAATGAATGCTTTTCAAAGAAAATTTGGCTGTTGAGTTTGTCACAAGAAGTGTGCTAATGATGGATCATGTTTTGGCAGGTGAACGTTAGGCATCATCTGAGTGATCAGCAATGGGCCCTGATAATTTTGAGCGGTTTCCTCGTCTTTGCTGTAGTCGTAGCGTGTATTGTCCAGCAGATCATCTACTGAAACGAAAGTCAGAACGGCCAGCACGAAACGCTCGAGCCGTTTGCGAAAAGCCTACTGCGAGCACTCCCTCTTGCATACATCAAGAATGAAGATGTTCTGCGTCTTGTCAGTTGGAAACGAGATTTGATTGGATTTGATCTGTGAATATCCAGCTTGATATCTGTCTTTCTCTTTATAGTTAATTTGAATTTTTCCTCTTTGTACATAGAAAATGAATATATATTGTTATTTATCGTATCTTCCCATTGATCGATTAAACTGTGTGATAGGTCTTGTTTTCATGTTTTTAATTATTTTAATGAATAAGTCTATGTTAAATGAGTTTAAATTATATATATGATGAAAGGAAAAAAGTAAAGAAAATAAAATAAACCTATGGTATGCTTTCCCTCTATTTGTTTATCGTGATTTTTTTTTCTTTTTTTTTTAAGACTGTATCCAGCCTGTCGTATACTTTTTCAAATGTTTTCGTGGCCTTTGATTAAACAATTAGAATTACGCTATATTTGTACGGAGATTGAAGTTAATTAAAAGAATATATTGTTACAAGATGTTACTGAATTATATCTGAATTTTCTATTATGTTTCTTTTTAAAAATTAATTATTGTGTTTAACTGTAGTTGAGTACTATCATATTTTATCATTTTATTATATTTTTTAAATGAGTCTCCACTCCCACGCCAACAATGAATTTCTGTCAGTGTAACTGGCCTCTATTGTAAGTGTATCGCGTATTTTGCGCAATTTGCGTGTTTCCAATGTCATGACCTGTATCGCTCGTTATTTTTCTTACTCGTGTCATGTACAATTATATTTTTTCCCGTTAACTTGTGAAACTCGAGCTCTTCACTCGAAACTCAATCAAGTCACTCGGAAAGTCATTGTTAAATCTTTCTTTTTTGAATCTGAATGATTGCAAATTTTATTTTTATTTTGTTGCTCATAGGTACCTAGGCTTTCAATATTTACTGTGCAATAACCTCTATCATCCCTCCCCCTCTCCCCTCATTTTGCTAATGAAGCTATTTCCACACAGCGATTCCAAAATTCATGCATTTTTAATTTGTTCATTCCCTGTCCGTTTTACGCTTTCGTGTTCTTTTATCTCCCACTTTTATGATGCAAATTTTCAACTCTCCAGGATGCAAGTATTATTCCCTCGCTTCTGTTTGCCCGCGTGGAAATGCCCAACTTCTAGAAAAATCACTCGAGAAGAATTTTCATTCATAAATTCATACGCTTTTAAGAATGTAATTACCAAATAGTATTTTTTTACCCTGAATTCTGTCGTGTATCACCTTTAATGTAACTGATTTTTTTTTTTTAAAAAAAAAAATAAAAAGTAAAATGAAGAAGTAGAAAAATAACTATGAGTAAAATATGAAACAATCTGAAACATAATTTTGAAGTCAATCGACCAATTCTGCTCCCCGTATAAATTGAATTGAATCGGCATTCCAAATTGTGATACTTGCATGCTACTTTCTATATAATCGGCTCTCTACCGAGGAGCCACCCAGAATCTGTATTGTTGTTTTATCTTTGTGTCTTTTTATCTTGTCCTATAGTCCATGTCGATTAGTCTTCCTTCAAATGTAGAAATTCTAAACTCAGTCTCACCGCTTTTCATCATAATCAACTTCAGACATGCCAGAACTGCTTTCAATGTTACATTCCTAATTTCTCGTAGTCGAACTTTTAACCGCTGCGTTTTTACCGTATTAATAGTGAATTTGAAATGGAGTCTTAACCTTAATGGAGTTTTAATGATATAGAGGACGGAACTTGAAACTGAGCTGTTGAGCTCCAACCACTAATTTCTTTTCATGTTAAGGTTGATTTTATTGACAAAATTGAGATCAGATCATTTTAATTCTTGTGGGAGTGGCTACAGCATAGAGTGCAATTAATGTTCGCAAAACAGTTACGGATTTTCCCGGCCGAACAAACCAGCCCTTCAGGGACAAAATCTGATATTAATTTGGAAATAAAATTTGCCCATTATAATTTAATTGTTCCCTCAAAAAATTTCTTGCATAACTAAATCCTCCAAGTAGCTGTAAAAAACTTGTAAACTTTGCTCAGCTAGTATCCTCTAACACAGGATGCACAACTGAGGGACCTGTAATCTCTTCATTTTAATTAGTCTCTGAGAAGAAAGAAATAGAATTTTCTTGAGGAAACATCCTTACTTTTGTACCGTTGCGTTGTCTTTACCAAATTTCTCACTAGATTGTGGGAAAGTTTTACCTCAACCTCTCATTGTCATTGTATGCCTTATGTTCAATCTGTCATTCTCATTAAGCCACATGTAACGCACCAGAACTTCACTTTAATGAGAGTGTTAACTGCAGGGATCTTTTTCATTGTTTCTTTTTAACCTTTGAGCACTTAATCAGACTACCAAAATCTATTCAACATTAATCCATTCATTAGCCCATGGGCTCTTACGTGTCAAGTCTTAAGTGTTTGTAATCAGTATATTGTTTTAGAATGGTTTCATTAATTTCATGTAACTTATTCATTTTTCGAAATCATTTGGGTCATTTGAAAGAAGCGTGGATTAAACTGATGTCATTTATAAATAATTTTATTTAAAACTAGTTTTGTCGCTGGTGCTTAACTCATCAACAGGAAGGATCCAGCCCTTGCAGTAGAACAAAAAGAATCCAAATTCTAGTCATTGTAGAAGAGCACAGTAAAATTTTTGTCGAATTTCTTAATTTGTTCCCTTGTGGTGTAATCTTACAATCAGAAAGGTATGTAGCACCATTCGGTCTCTCAAACAGTCGTAATGTCAAAGCATCCGACCATGTAATTGTATCAAAGTTATTGTGGTCAGTAATAACTACCTATAAATTATGCAAATTCTTTCTCCAATCGTAAAACTTAAAGGTGAAGTGCTGGACAGACGTTCAAAGTGAAGCCCCAAAGTGATGGCTGTTCAAGTATTACGCATCATCGATGTCAAAGAGGGGAGCGGCCTGCTCACCTTTGGAGGTAATCGATGATATCACTTGGCCAAACAGCCATAACTTTGGAACTTCACTTTGAACGTCTATCCAGGCCTGAACTGAAGTGAGATGTGCTACTCAACAATTGAATCAAACCAAAATAAATGAAAAATTGAAGTCATTCCCTGCTTCAATATATCATTGCAATACATTACGCAGAGTTCTTTTTTTCATCGATTTCGCCAAGCTTTACTTTCAACTGACACACCCTTCCCTGAAACCATTCGAGTTCTTACAGCTTTTATTCCAATCTGGAAGGTTCAGAGGAGATTGTGGAACTTTTTATTTTGGTTCGTCAATCTGCTTCGCTCCATCGAACCGCAAATGTTTAGAACTGAGTTAAATATGGTTCATTGAACTAGTTTAGCGAAAGTTTGATTATGATTCGACCGTTTGGATAGGGCTGAAGTCTTTTTCTGCATTTTTCTCTTTGTCAGCTATCAGCCTGAAAAGCGAAGGTTTTGGTGATTTGGTTCAGTGAAAGGTTTGATTTCTGGTTAGCATACGTCTTGACCTACTATCAACTATGAAGGTATCAGTGAGATCAATCCAAATTTCTAGCTCTTTTTCCCCCTTTTCTTTCCCTTCATCCCAGGAATGAGAAATGCTAACTTTTCTAATGTTAATTTTCTTAATTGTTGACCACCATGGTTTTTCCCATTGCATAGCCCATATTGTAAGGCAATCATTGCTAAAAGATGATCGTCGAGGCTTGTCATTAAGTGTTGGTAAATAGATCTAAAAAGTCACACAACCAAGACGTATGATAACGGAGATCGAGGTTCCAATATGACTTGAATTGTAACTGATTGTCAAGCGTTCAGATGAAACTAATCTATCTGGCTTAGTGGGTATATCTCTTTTCGCAAAAGCAAAGCACCTGTAACTATTGCTGTTGTTATTTTATAATCTTTTATCAACGTATGAACTATTATTTTTATTATTATCGCAATTACTGTATGGTTTTCTTTATGTAAGCTTTCTTGGTTCTTGTAGCTATGTACCGATCGTGCCTAATTGCCTGGTTTTTTCCTAAAGTTGGATGAAAATCCAAAACCCTAACCTCAAAATAAATTCCGCATCCCTGAGGATAATTTTTGAAACGATTCCAGGAACTTCGGCTAAAGTTTATGCTTGGTCAACATATAGAGATAGAAATTTGGTGTATGTATTGATCACTATTATTTACCAGTTTTATCTCCTTCTCCCCCCCCCCTCCCAGGACTGAAAAATGTTCCTAATTATAGAGAATCAGAAAATTTGATGGAAGGTAACCCTCAACAAACAGACCAGCAATTTACTCTTGGTTGAACTCCACCATCGGCTCTATTGATAAGCTAATTCGAGTGTTTCAAACTATTTTTGTCTCATTGAAATAAAATTAAATGATTTTTCTCGGATTTCTTTTTTGCCATTTCTTAACCGTTGAACCAACAACTCGAAAATCATTACTTGGTGAATTTTATGATAATCTTAAATTTTAAGTGGACGGAACTGTTCAAAACTGTTCTGGTCATTTATGGCTCTGGTTATTTTTACCTCTGTCATTCTTCATTCACATCATTGTCCGAGGCAATTCAAAGTACAGAGCTACAAACCACTATTCCTGCACATCTCTGCATTAAATTTTGCTTATTACTTTTTGCTTACCTGATAAGTTGAGACTATTTTTGCCAAGCAGGTTAAACACTTATATTTGTGCAGCAGTATTTTTTAATTGTAATGAATCTAGTAATATTTCCTTCATCCATTTTCGTTACTTTGATAATTTGGGTCGAAATTTGCAAGGTGTGCAAAGGCTATATGATAACGTTGTAACTTCAAGATCGTGGGGTTTGTATTCATGTGAACTTTAAGGGGAAAAGTCAGAATAAGAGCCTGAGTAATTCTAATGGAAACGGGAAAGCCATTACAACAGGGTAAACAGAATAAGCTTTTATCGAAGTTTTGAGTTTTTACAAGTACTCTGTGGAATGTCAAAACATAATTTTACTGTCAAAAATTGTATTCGTCCTCAATAATCGTTTAAATTTTCACCTCAATTTTTTTTTTTTTTCAAATGAAGATTTTGAAATATGGTTCCTAGGATATTGAATTTAGCGTCAAATTTCGCTCTGCCACAAAAGTAGCTTGGATGATGAGTTTGCCTGCTTTGGAATGTATCGTATATTTCAATTCAATGAAAACTAAAGTGGTCATGGGGTAAATTATAGTCAATTATAGCTTGAAATCTGTTCCGTTGAACTGTAAACTATATACTCTCAGAAAGTTTAATATTCAAGTTTTTAAATTCTACATAAGTTAATTATTTTAATCATTCAAAATATCATAATTTTATTTGCTATTATTTTTATTTTTTCATTTTACATATTTTAGTTATTTATCAAATTCTTTCCAAGTCTTTGTTTTCTTTGCGGACATTTAACTCATTGACCATTGATGGATAACTCCTGTATATAATCCGAAAGTAATATTTTTATTATTAATATAGATTATTATTTATTTTATTTTTTATTTATTTTTTTTTTATTTTTTTATATAGTTTATTTTAACTTGAATTCAACTTCAAATAGATAATTTATCAAGATTTCTGTTATTGTTATATCTAGATAAAATTTAAAAAAAGGAAAAAAAATGATAAAAATTAAAATTTACTTATTATATTTACACTCAAAACTCAATGTACAATGAAATTAAATCAATGGACATTTTAAATAAATGAATATTCATTTTTCAGAACTGAGGTCATGATTTATTTTCTCACCCTTACCCGCGTTTTTTTTGTATCTTCACTTTTAACTACAACTAGTTCCACCATCAGAGGTTCAGAGTGCAGAAAAGTGATATTCTTCAAACTTTATAGTAAAAGCCTCATGAGCAATATTTACTTGATTTTCATGAAAGTGAATGCAGCGACTGTGATGTTTCATAGTGACCTGTTTGCCTTGCCTTGTCAAAATGCCTCCTTTGGACGAAAATGAACTACACTCTAGTTGACATGTAAAGTCAAGTGTGTATATTTTCATATCGTATTGCCATGTTTAAAAATCTTCAATTATGCTTTATTTTCTTCAAGGAAAACTAATCAAAATGTCGAGTACATTCTCACAAAATTTTAAGTTTCAGTGTTGCTTAGTTTTCACATTTCTATTTAAGAAATAAAATATCGGAAAAAATTAGGCGATGTCTGCTGTAGTCAGGTTGATCGAAATTGAATCCATTCGGACAGAAAATACTAGAGAGAAGAAGGAAGAAAATCAAAACCATTCTTAAAAAATCATTTTTTTTTATTATTATTTTATTCAGTTCAGTAAAATATCTCTGATAACAATGATTTCAGTGAAAAATAAAGGAGAAATAGTTTCTGAAAATCAAGAAAAAATTTAAGTAGAGAAAAAGCATAGCTTTCTAAAAGATGGTAAAATTATTCAAGGAAAACTGATGATGCTGCACTTTTTGGACTAAAATTTATGGACTTTCCTTGGAACTCTCTTGACTTGGTTCCAAGGGACGTCTAAAAATTCTGGCTGATAAGTTGATTGACAGCAACACTTCAAGTAACATAAGAGTGATTCTATGGGTTCATATCAAAAGGGATTTTTGACATAAATGAATCAAAGTTCTGTTAATTATGAAAAAAAAAAAAAACCCACGAGGGAGGTAAAAATAAAACAGAAGGGTCAAAGATGTGCATTTTTTCAGCCAAAGATTCTTGACACAAAGCCAATGAATAGCTTTATTCTGGAGCCGTGGGAAGTCAGGGATTGTTTTCATTTAATTGACTCTCAGCTGGGCGCTGGCTATGTCAGAATGGTTTCTGTGGGAGGTTAGTAAACTCTGGCTCAACTAACGCTACCTCTGATACGAATTAAGGGTCTTAAAAATTATTTTCAGAAGAGAATGTTACACACTTAGCAATCAGAATGAGATGAAACGGCCCACTGTAATATTAATCATTTTAACATTTTCAGCTACAAATAAACAAACAAAGAAAAAAATAAAACTATGATAAAATTCAACTCCTCAAGGTGGAACCACCCTTTCACTATATATGAATCAACTGATAAGATTGCTAAAGGTGGTATACAATTTGATCATTTCTGAAAGATCATAAATCAATACCGTCAAAAATAAAATGACTTGTAAGATATGATTCCATTATCCATGAGCATTACAACAGAGGGGGTCTAGCTCATCATGAAATTCTGATTTTCAGAAAGTGATCAAATTGTGATGCAATTTTAGCTCATTGACTGACCATGACATGACCATTGACTGGTTCATGAAAAAGAAGTACCACCTTGAGATCAAAAACATTACATACATTTCAACAGGTACCCGAGGAGAAGAGTTCAATAAATAATATAATTTTTAAAACATAAACCATACTTAGAAATACCTATGGCTTTAAGATCACGTATATACAATGAGATAAACCATAATTTCTGGATTTTCTGATGTGAAAATCGAAGTAAGTAGCTACAAGAAATAGTCAAACATCTCAGATCTAATATTTCAAGGCGTGAAACTGTTATTAACGTCTTAAATAGCTGTGCCTAGGGTCCTAAAAAATTTCTTCAGTAGAGGCCAGTTTTATGATCTGAACTATCTGAAGTCAGGACTGAAATATATACTATTATCAATATTAAACTGTATCGATGGTGAAAGTACCAAATTGCATAACTCGATTTACTGATGTCACAATGCAAATTTTGCATTTTACTTTTCCGAGGAAGGCCTGATCATCGTTTTTGCTTGATTTTTCTTCGTCCTTTCGATAACATTCTCCGAAAATATTGTGCAAAAAAGTCAGTCAGTTTTTTCTTGAAAACATAAAATAAGAGCGGAAATTTTCAATAACCGCAATCAAAATCCATGCCTTGTATTTTCACCATCGAAATGTGACCATTTACAGGTAATGGGACCTTAGTTTCCGACAACAAATTGTTCAGAGAGCAATTTATGTTGAATTAAGTCAAAATATTGGTATTCCCGTTTATCTTCGAAAAAATTCTCTAGCATCCCGAAGAGCAAGTTGCCGTTAAACTACATATGTAGTTTATTTTAATGCCAATCAAGAATGTAGAAATTCATTAAATTCCGAAAGTTTTGAGCTCTTAGCAGGGAATATTTATCTTTTTTCTTGGAGAAATATTTTTGGTACACATTAGTTTTAGCTATGTTGCAGCAATAATTTTTATATCCGCTTAGAACTACATGCCAAGAACTAATCCAACTAAAAAAAGAAATCAAGGAGTTTAAAGTTAAGCATACCAATTGTGTTCGAAAGGTCATGGATTTTTTAATAATTATTGATGTAGTGGGTATTTTCAATTTTTATACGAGCTGAGAGATTTTAATTGGTGCAACTGAGTTCAGTGCATTATGCAATACAGTGATAAAAAAATTGATTTAAGCACAATTATCCTAAGATTCCTGAGCGGCTCTTAAGAAGCCAAACTTTGCATTTCAAGCCAGTCAATGAAGGCTTTCTTAAATTTTAAGTCCATTTTTAGAGTGCTCCTTTTCCTTCTGACAATAACAGATGAGACTCGATGCAGATTTCAACTAAAACTAAATACATGCTGCACTAGCCTAACCAAAAAATGTCTACAACAGCAATTTTATTGCTGGCTTAAAAATCAGTCTTGATGAAGAAAGTCCTGATAAAATCATTTCTTATACTTTCTTAATCAACTCTCCTTTGCATAAATTTATACCAAATTAAAGTCTGGGAGGAATGATTCCATGATAATTCGATGATAACAATAGGCTTGATTTTAAAGTAGATATAACTCGAATAACTTAAGTAGATACAGAGAAAAATGTGCACTTAAAAACAAAATAAAGGTTTCAACGAAATATAATCACAGCATAAAATTGTCAATGCTCTTCTTGGAGAGTTAAGTATACCAAGTTAAAGCTCATTATATAGTCTGAAAATCGGAAAGTTGTTTAAAATCAGGAAAATCGTTTGATTTCTGAAAACAACGTTTCTCAAATCATTTGTTCTAATTGCCAGCCCTCAATTGTGGTCAGGTACTTTTTTAAATGTCACAAAGAATAAATAAACTGCAAACGTACTTCAAATTGTCGCTCATCATTAACAATTAGTTCACCTCAAAATGAAAAATTCAGGACAGTTACAGAGCAATACAGTGGAATCCTATTCACTTTACAAAAAGAGGAACTGAAAATCTTTACTTTGTTGCCCAGCAGCCACTTTGCATTCACAGTTTAGTTTGATCTGGCCTCAAGACATAATGATGGAACAATGGAGTAAAAAAGATGAGTTGTGATCGAATAAGTACTTACGACATTTAAGACAGAAAGAGGAAAACATGAAATTCAAAATGCATCTAAAATTTTGAAATGTTGAGCTGCAAGATACATGAGTGGCAAGAGGAGGCACCGGTACTATTTAATGTTTTACAGTGATAATTCACTACAGGACAAAATGAGGGCTTTGTCAAAATTAAGTTTTCAAAAGTTCCAGCAACGTAATTCCAAAATCTACAGGAACAGAGAGCTTTGCTGTCAGAAATGACTGGAGGAACAGAGAATACAGTGATCTAATTTGTAAATAGTCCCAAAATTTCTGAGAGAGGAACCTAACAAAATAAAACTTTTATTAAGTAGCTCTAGTGTTAACGAAGTAATGTGGCCTTGATGGCACATTGTAAATATTACTAAAAGCTTAGTGAAAGCATCAATGACGCTGAATTACCACCCAGAGAAGGGCAGCGCATCAATTTGAAAATCACAAGCAGGAAATGCACATACTTTCATGACAGAAAGATTAGATAGATGACTGCCATAAGAAAACGGCAGGAACTTTCGGAATGAATAGAAAATAAATACAAGCCATAGACAAACTAAAATATAATAAATAAATGACACTATCCTAACTAAATTGATCTTGGTGTAAAGCTTAAGTAGACAATCAATGTGTTCAACCATTGCGGCTGTGAGCAAAATTTTGAACACGAGGGCTGGGAAATAGTGATGTAAGAACAATGTGCGTTCTGCAAAGAAAAATGGGAGGTAATGCAAGCTGTAACCCAAAACGCAAAACTTGCCGATGTCAACAAAGTGATCCCATACCTCCTGTGGCAGATCATAGCAAAGCCTGCGTCGCCGTAAGAGGTAAATCGTGAAAAGGCCTGCATACATCAGTAATGAAATCACTCCTGACCGCCAGATGATTCGATTCCCAATTAAGTAAATTTGGTTCTCTTCAGAAGTTGAACTTAGCCAATAGGCAATGCCTCGGGACATAAGAGGCCACTCAATTGGCTCTGAGCTAAAAATGTGGTCTTTGACATTTTCTAGGTGAGAGAAGAACATTTTGTACTGAAGCTCCACAAATTTCTGCCAGAAAGACATCGTCGTCGCTGTGAGTGGAATCATTTCAGCACTCAACAAATTCTTCTCTCGTAACTTTTCATCATCTGTTTTCGTGTAGCGGTGTTCTTCAACGTTCCAGATGGTATCTCGCTGTTGGACCTCCTTATCTGCAACCACTTCATACTGAAAGAACGCCCAGTCCGGCAACTGTTTCCCACTGAATTTCAATGCTTGACTTGAGTTGACATGCACAAGTCGCACTTGTGACTGAATTGTGTGCCATTCGTTGTCCGTACTTCCTGGGTCTGACAACTCGACTCTCCACAAATTCTGGGCCGGCATTGAGACATTGTAATCAATGTAGCAAGACACTTCTTGATTCTGTGGTGACATGGGAGCTGCTACATCATGGGAATTTAGTGCTCGACTAGTGATCCCATGGATTAACTGGATAACATCACCATGCTTGATAACGTCGATTGGTTGCGATACAACTAAGTTTGACTTGTTTGGGCGTTTCACAATCCACCAGTTATTGACATCCTTGAACGTATAGCAAGTGACTTGTTGTTGGTGTGAGCTCCCGCGTTTATCTGGGTAGCGCAGGGGGTAGACAAGCTGATGTGAGTGCAACCAGCAGAGCTTCCCATGTGTGTGTCGGAGTGTGATCTGCGATCCATGCGCGATTTTCAGAGGCTGGCCTTTAGTGATGGAGGCAAGACCACCTTCAAGACTAGCTTGGAAAGCAGATGTCATAATGGAATCATGAGGACCTGCTTTGTTGAGAACTGTCAAATGGACGTAAAATATGGAGAGATATATAAGCACAGGAACTAAACAGACCATGAGAATGCGGGCGACAGCTCCCAAGAATGCTTTTACATCAGAGATGAGTTTGTTACCAAGAACCTTGTCCCAGTAGTCTACAGATATGATGATCATTGCTAGACACCAGGAGAACCAACCAGCAAGTTTCACACTGTGGCAACACACAAACATTCAGGATTAGACGGTTTGACTAATAAAAACATGAACACAGAAAGTGGTGAAGACCAGGGATTGGGCCTTGATCAAATTATGGAAATAAAGTAAAGAGAGTCAAAAAATTTAAAAGGACCATTAAACGTTTTTACTCTGATATTTATTACAATAAAGACTATGAGAGTTTTGCCTTGTAGTGCTAATTTTTGACGATCTCAATTATTTAATGGTGAGATGACATTCAGAGAACTACGGCATACAACTTGGATGGTATTTTAGTGGCCAAAGTGTGATACTATATGTACATTTATCCAAAAGTGCCTAATTTTTACAAGAGCCAAAACACTATTCTTCCTAACCATTTAAGGTAAATAGGGTTCAAAATCGGAGACAAAAATAATATTCTGTAACATTCTATTTGTAAGACATACATAAGAACAAATCAATTGCTAACTCACCAGAAGCTGAACGTCAGGAAAACTGAAGCCAAGAAAAGCCAAGCCCACCATTCTAGTGAATATGACTCAGACTTGAGCTTACGGAATTTTTGCAAACATAGCAGTCCAAATAAAGAAAAGAAGAGTAAAATTGACTCCATCAAGACAAAGCGAGACTGCGTCAAAAGAGCATTATCTGAAAGAATGAGAAATGATCATTTCATTAAGGATAAGACAGATACAAAATTACACAGAATTGAGTGAAAGGAAACATTGCAGTACCACAACTCGTCTGAATTTTCCGAATATATTAAATACGAAAAATAAGACAAGATGCTCATTAAAATTTCATAATTTAAATTGACACCGATTCAAGGCCAAGGGCATTAGAGATTTCTTTTCATTATACTTTAAAGTGAAAGGGAAAAGTCCACTAATTCTCATGAAAAAGTTATATGAAAAAAATTCAAGCTTTAAGAATATTTTAACGACCAAAAAGTGGTCGATGCTTTTATTTCTTATCAAGGCCTGAGGGAGCACTTCAGTCCTCTGGAGATAAGCTGCAGTTTCAGGGTCTCCCATTCTTTCCGAGGGGGTTTTTGCCGATTGGTTTTCTATGCAACTCTGTCTTGGTCGAGATTTTGAGATATTCTGACAGATGCCCTCTCTTTCTTCACTCTTGCCTACTGGATAGAACTTCCTACGTCCTGCAGCCTGATTGTTGAAATTTTTTGTTCGTCGGGACGACATACATGACATAGGTTAAAAGGCGGAGCGTGATTGGTTGGCTATAACTTATCGCTGCTTTGTCGTTCCTATGTAGGGTAGAACTCACGATAAAGCTAACGACACCTCCTTAGTTTCCAACAGTATGTCGTCCATTTCACCTGACAAAGGCACGACAAAGCAGCGATAAGACATAGCTGACCAATCACGCTCTGCCTTAAAACCTATGTCATCTATGTCGTCCCGACAAACAAAAAATTTCAACAATCAGGCTACTGCTTAGTTAAAATGAATTGTTGAAGTAAGGTGCTTAGGCTTTCACATTAATTTTCTTTTCCTTCATATTCTTTTATTCAACTTGATTTTGCTGAAAAATGGGGTTTATTCATTGTATTCACTGCTGCTACAAGAGACTACATATTCTGTTCAAACACTGGAGAGAACTTTCCCAAGAAATCTTTATTGTTTCTTTGAGTTCATTATTTGAAGTCTACAGCTTAGCGACACTGTCACAGGAGAAAGGCAAAATACTTTTCACAGGCATAAAAATTTAGGGGGTGTCACACCTCACACCACGAAACGACCTATTAAAAATGAAGATTAGTCCAAAGCAAGGGTGAGGAAGGAGGTGTTGAAGTTGTCATTCATGAGCCAGTTTTCCTATTTTACCCCTAAAAATCACAAAATTGTGATTGTTTCCTCGAAGAATTCGATAACTTATTTGATTTTTTTTACAACAAATCATTTCAAGGTATCCTACTGGCTTGAATTTTTTAGATACAGTCAAATTTCGTTCAACTTGGATTTCGGTGCACTGTAAGGTGATATCGAGTCTTGATCTTGACACTCTATTCCTTGACAAAGTAATGCTAATAGTCATGCTGTATTCTACTTCTCCTAGGAGCTTTTGAGGAATGCCACTTACCACACAGAAAGAGAATAGCAGCTATGAGTGCTGTCCACTGGCTGGAACCCATTTCTAACATAAAATGATAGGCCGTTGGCACCAGAAGACTACCACACAATGCAGGTATGAATCTCAGAGCCACCACTGGAACATTCTCCGAGTACTCACTTGCGATGTGCTCAAATTTGTATTTACCTAAAAAATCATGCATAGTGAACAGTTACTAAATCTGTGCAGTAACAAAAATTTTCATTTCTTCAAAAAGACTAAGGATAAAGCTGCTATCACAGCGCAGCCTCGCGCCCTGCAACTAAGACGTCTAAGTCTAAGGATCCTATGATATTATATAACATTCTGCCTTGGATAATTACTTGAATCATGTCATTCCAAGATATACCATTTCATTTTTACAACCTATTGGACCAATCCTGCTTAACGCTCATCATTTATATTTTATTATTATAGAAAATATGTATTAAGAGCTTATGATCACTTTTCTGGCAGAGAAGATTATAGTCAGGCGGGATGAAAGAAGGTCAAGAAAAGAGATTTGAGAAGAAAGATTGAGTTCTTTCAAACTTTAAAAAATTCAATTATAATAAAGACAGAAATCTTTCACCTGAGTCAAAGTTATGAAAAAATATCTGCAGAAAGTCATGGACTAACTGATTAGATAGTCAGTTGAATATACTTTAAGAGGATCGTGACTACCTACATTTTTACTCCCTCTTATGAATACGTTTTTAAAAGTTACTGAAATGATATTTAAGTTGCACATTGTCTGGTCATTATGAGAGGCAAAAATGAAAATAAGTAAATAAATCCAGCACCTTCAATGACGAAATCATTTTCCTGATATTCTATCATCTCAAAAACTCTCATAACTTATTATCACTGATGACGATTTTATCATTATGCTCTTCTAATGAAACTTTTTTTAATTTTGATCTGACAAATTGCAAAACCAATAAGCTGATTTTTTACAGGAGAGAGACTTCCTAATTACTATTTTAAAGGAGTCTTTCTTCCTGGATTTGATATGAAAAGAACAATTTCAAAATTTTGTGAAGGATAGACTTAAAAATATTGGGCAGTAGTTCTCTCATTACTTTCAGTGTTCTTACTTTATGAAAGAACCATGCCTAGAATACCAAGAGATTTGGCGCCAACTAAACTTTGTTTTTATTTGGAATGATGTCCTTTTCAACTTCCTGAGAACGATGAACTTCACAGATCAAACTTTTTAAGAGGCAATTTGGAGAAAAGGAGGACTGAAAAGTGAATTTTTAGCATTTTTCAGTACAATGTTGTGATTGATGATAAGAGTAATGAGGAGAGGCTTTTCTCCCTCAGACAAAAAGAATGAAATTCTTCCGAAAATTGATGGCGGTGCGGTGTAGTCTATACATTTTCAGCGGTAGTCTCTCAGTTCTGGAAGAAAACGCGTGTGAAATTGTTGACATAATCTTTATTCAGCCCTGCTTTCCTTGACGTAGGCGCATACAAAGTTCAATTTTAAAACCTCATTATGCTCGGTAGGTTGAAAAGAACAACATACCAAATAATAACGGAATTTAGCCAGCGTCGAATTTTATGGTTTTCCACACAGGGTCTTCTGGTTTAATTTTTCCTTGTAATTCAGAAAAAAAACTTGACTGCAAAAAAATTCATGAAAATCAATCTGAACGCATACCATCAAAGCCTGCCAGGTAAGCGGCCGCTGAAATCAGTTGCTTCCCAAAGGGCGGCTGTGAGTCGAAGAAAAAGGTTCTCTTCATGTAAAGTCCTACATATTTGCCGTAGTGAAGCTCATCAAATCTGGAATGAAAAAAAAGAGCAATGCCAGATTTTGATTAATTAGATGCAAAGCTACAGATTAATGAACCCTTTAGGTGTTGAAAATGCAAAATAATCGAACAGTCAGAAGGAGAAGTCGTTCGTCAAACTGAGAACCCATAAAACACTATCTGACCTAATCAAACCAGAATCAGTCTAACTACATCGGACATTGCCTAATTTACTCTCATGCTTTTTAAACTTTTAAGACGGAAAACCAAGCGTCACCAAAATTTTAAATTTTGTAATATATTCTATATAATGTAGGATATATTTGCAGAAAGTTTAACTGTATTTTTTACAATTCTTTTCTGATATAGGAAATTTAAGAATTATATATTTAAAAGTGAAAAAATATACGGCCTTGTGACATCATGTGGCAGCATCTGCCATTTAAAAACACACATATATATTATATATATATATATATAATTCTTTTTTTAGCAGAATAAATTATTTTGTCACAGCTTCTTAAATAATTGTTCAATATAGAAACCAAGAATATTTTGGTGTTTAGATCACTCGGCAATTTCCATTCATACCAAGATGAAATTCATCTTTCAGATACCTGCAAATTCGCTTTGACAACAGGGCTTGCTTCTAAATAAAAAGTTGATGAAGTTATTTTGAAAGAAGGAAAGAAATCTCCCGGAGGTTCTCAAGTTATAAGAAAAGAAAGAATCGCTTAAGCCATTACCTATGGTGAATGATTAGCTTGCTTTTTGTGGGTTGATGAACCTTGTGCATGAAAAAAAAGTATTGGGTAACGCCAGAGGTAAGGCTAGCTTAGGTTGGGATGGAGTGGACATGCACTGCACAGACCCAATTTTTCTGAAGAGAATACCCTTAGCTGCACCAATGGTGTTAAACTCTTGTCAAGTATCATTGGTAGAAATTGTGCCTCTCTTTCGATATGCAACCCTTATTTGATTTCACTGAACATGAATTAGGTAAATCGATGAGAATGAAAAAACAAAACAAAAATCTGTGAAAAATGATTTTACTTACACGATAGCATTTGGTTGAGACAAGCGATAAAACCTTGTGCAGGCTGCAATCACAAAAAGTAAAAGGGAGACAATGTCGACCTCCATGTTGATGATGCCTTTCCTCTTATCAGTTTTTGGAGACATTTTCGCATATGCAACTCCATTGGGCTGAAATCAAAGAGGCAAGGGTAAAATTAAATGGAAAATAATTTATACTTAAACTGAGAACACCAACCTGAGATTAACACTACAAAATACAATTTTTTCAGCACACCTGAGAACCAACGGCTAATTAAACTAAGCGAGGCAGGCTTTTGTACATACCGACACGAAGAGAGGTCCAAAAACTTGCTGAATTTTCTTAAAAATCATCGTTGGATTTGAGTTACAGGACTCAAAGACACTGACTAAGTAAATAGATTCTTGAAACAATCTACATTAAGTTGACACTGACTAAGTAAATAGATTCTTGAAACAATCTACATTAAGTTGCAGGACGATAACTGTGGCCGCGAGGGTAGAATGCGCACGAGAGGGGTCAAACTTTTTTAGAAGAAAACGGTCAAAATGGTCAAAATTAGTGGCTAACGAGAAGCCCTACCATCCGACGTCCATGTCTATCTCACTTATTTCGGGACAGAATACTGAATTGATGCACTTAGGGGGTATGTGAGCATGCTTCATTTGTGTGGGAGGGAAGAATGAAAGAGAGATAATGGTGCCCTGAATTGCCAAAATCGGATAATGATGAGGAAAACCCAGAGAGAAAAACCCCGAGGAAGGGTAAACCCGTGCGGAGAGCGAGCGAATTACGAGTTGCACTGTTCGTAATCTGCCACCGCGACTGCAAGTACTTTTGCGAAATCTCTCTTCCTCGTTTGATTTAAGGGCGCAAGCGTTGCACTTTGCATCGAGCAAAAATCGGAAAAAAACATAGAAAGGAAAATCAACAATTTTCGCCGAGTGAGTTAGTGGGACACGAGGAAACTCAATATTCAAATTACCATTCGAAGACGCTCGCTCTATTTAGATAACATAGGAAACAGCGTCTAAGATACTATTCGCACAAGGCCAGGATCCGAATTTCCAACTCTTAGCAAGAGGAAAAAGTTGAGAAAATACAAACTGCCGTGAAGAGTACCATTCGAATCGATTCAGTTTTTCATACTACAAGCAATTTTACTTCCGACGCGATGGAGAAATGAGTGTCCCGATTTTATTAAAAAAAAAAACTCTGATTTAAAGTAAAGCTGATAGGATGCCCCATATGCACATTGCACAAGTAATCGGATTTTTCCTATCTTCAATAGTTTTGAAGTGAGGGGTAAACGCACAAGACTTTTAGGATAACCCTCGTACAAAGGCACTCTCAGGCTTCAAGTGAATACATGCTCTGAAAATTAGGATAAGCAAATCCATCCATCGCGACATCAAAATTGTAGCATAAAGCAGTATGCCCACCGTTCGATGGAACGAGATTTTCTCGTTACATTTCCTTGAAGAATCGGTCCTTAAAATTTAAAATGTGACGGAATGAACATTAGAATTCCCAGTTTCGGTAAAAAATAACATTTTTGACCTTTCCTACAAGCTTTTCCCGATGTGCCGATGTGCGCCGTAGATGAAGCGGTAAGCGATGAAAGCGCGGAGAGTCAAAACGCCTTCATATTCGTGCGTATGCAACACGGACATCCGTAAAGCTCGAATAGTTGCATCCAGGCGTTACGATACACTTCATTTTAAGTTGTCGCATGCGCATTACCTAACTGAGGACGCTTTGCTTGTTTCCCCTCACACGTTAATTTAATTCTAGCGTTGTCTAGTGTGCCGACGAAGTAAAATATTGCTGATATTTATCGCAACATTTTCAATTTCCCCAATAATACATTTATTGTTAAATTTTCTCTCAACAATTCAGTCCCTCAAAATTTTGAAAAAAATTTAGGTACCAATCCGCGCACGATTTGTAAAGTTCCTTATAAAGCTGCCGTAACGAGTCACCATTTTTTGGATTTTTGAATTTGAAAAGAAAAGGGCGGCCACTGCACTCCAATTACCTCCAAAGCGCAAATTTTCGCTTTGGGGTTTTGCACTTTTGGATTTATGCGCTTTCGGGATTCTATCGGGACATCGAGGGTCTAAGAGGTCTACACATCTTCTCTCGTACCTGAAAATTCCTACTGCATTGTACATTCGAGAATTGCCAAATTTTCTCGGATAAAACATGTATTTTTGGCGGAAAGATATTCATATTTTACCTTAAATTTTCAGATATTTTAGATAGAATTGCGAACAAAATGGTCTAAAAAATTCGTAGAAAAATATTCAAAATTTTCCCAGTAAATTAGGATTTTATTAATAGAAATTAGGCGACGCGCGGACGTTTGAAGGCTCATACGGCGTTTTTCCTTAGCACGTGCCTACCATTCAGAGACGTTGTCGCGAGATTTTATAGAAGATCAGAAGTCACCTTTGAAACCGTTCAGTTTTGAAGTTCCCTTCTCGTTACTTAACGAGAACTTTCGATGTGTATGCCATGCTACACAAAAGAAAATAAGAGGGAGATAAGAATCCTCGAAAGTTTCTATTGTTGCGTAAGAGGCGAATACTTATTCACTTTTTTCTTTTTCTTTAATTGTTGTGGACTATTGTGTGTGGGGATTATGAAAGTTTAAGACTTTTACTCTTAGTTTCAGAAAGCGTCGGATTGAGGTGACAACTCAACACAGCTGTAGTTCATGATTTTTCTATAATGATATCCGATTAACTGACTATCATTTCGGGGTTTTCGGGGACCGTCCATAAATATTGAACCTACTAGTTCTAGAACGACTTAAATATTAAAAGATCGTTCGGTTGGGTAGTCGGTGGCTGAAGCTGAAAATGTTTGCACTGAATTCCTTGAGGTCAAGATACATCATAATAATCTTGGGCTCCAGTCTTAATTTTGAGTAGTTCTTGAGGTCTAGATTGAGACTGGTCGCGGTGTCCACGCAAATTTCACAGCAATTGATGAAGAACATTAAAGATCCCACAGTTTTCACCTCAATCGCGGAAAATACGCCGATTTAACATCGATGCGAGCATAATTTTTATGAGCGTCGTAAATTCAGAAAAGAGAAAAGCTATGAATCTTTATCAATTTCGCATGATACCACATACCTACTACAAAGTTCAAATTGCTCGCTTCAATTTCGACTGTTAAAAAGTGAGAAACAGCGAAATTTCCATCTCAATGTCGCACGTAATGCGTTTTCTCTCTCGCAATTTTGCAAGAAAAAATGGAAAGTTAAGCGAGAGTCAACGCAATATCGCGGAAAATACGCGACTGATCAAGACAGGGCCGGATTTACTTACTTGCGGCCCATGGGCCGCCCCCTTCTCATTCGTTTTGAAACATCAATAAAAACCATCAAGTGAACGTGCCGGAGGGGAGGGGTTCATAAGACGCGTTTACTCGTGTTGGACACATTTTTTGCGAGAGCCCTGTCAACACTATGCTAGCAAAAGTTCACGGAACTTGGCGCGATAGTTAAGTTCCGTAAACCTATCTCTATGTGGAAAATGCCTTCCATTTGTATGAAATGAACGAAAAAATAATGACAGAACAAACATAAATGTGGTTTAATAATTTTAACTTCCGCCGCCGCGCCGCGCTGACCGCTCTGAGTTTGACGCAATGCATGAAGTATTCATGCAGTCTTGTAGGAGCTATGCGTTTCCCGCCGCCCGCTGCTGACCACAGCGACCGCACTGTCTTTGACGCAATGTGTGAAGTATTCATGCAGTCTTATAGGCGCTAATATGTGTTACATGCCGACCGCCACGCCGCGCGTTTCTCCGTTGCATCTCAAGTTCTCGTCATCATTGCTCTCCGCGCCACGCCGTTTCAGACCAAATTCCGTGTTCGGTTTCTCTCTTAGGCTTAACTCGACTAATTAAAGGTGCTGTCTACTGTATCACAGAAAGACGAAAAAATTAGAAATACACTCTCAGGTAATTAGAGATTTTCTCACCTTTTCTCGTTTGTAATTTTTTTCTTTGATTCCGAATTTTCTTCATAGCTACATTTAAAAAAATTGCAAAAGCCGCCCCCCTAAATTTGCCGCCATGGGCCACGGCCCATGTGGCCACCCCCTAAATTCGGTCCTGGATCCAGACGTTTTGTAGGTTGCATCGTACAGTCAGATAGGAGAAAAGCTATAAATCTCCTTCAATTTCGCGTGATACCACACACCTACTTCGGAGTTCAAATAGTTGCTCGCTTCAATTCCGACTGTTAAAATGTAGGGAATTGCGCGATTTTCATCTCGATATCGCGAGTAACACACGATATTTCCAACGGATTCGTTAAGCGCTAGGAAATTACGCACTTCCCATCTCAGTATCAATTTTGCAAAAAAAAGGAGAAATTCACGAGAACCACCGCAATATATACATCGCGGCAAAAACGAGTATGTTTCAGGAGTTCTATAAAATGATTAAAAATTACACATCATTCGCCTCGATATCGCGGCGTACACGCAAATTTTACAGCGGTTGATGAAGAACATTAAAGATCCCGAAATTTTCACCTTCATCGCGGAATAGAAGCGAATTAAATATGGTCAGATGCGAGCATCTGTTTCATGAGCGTTGTAAACTCTGATAGGAGAAAAGCTACAAATCTCCTTCAATTTCGCGTGATACTACACACCTACTCCGGAGTTTGAATAGTTGCTCGCTTCAAATTTCATGTATTCTTACAAAACCGCTGAAAATCTCGCTTGTTTCCCGCGATATTGAGGTGATTAATGCGTAAATTCTTAATTTTTTTACAAGACCTGTGAAAAAATCGCGCATTTCCCGCGATACTGATTGTGAGATAAAGATCTCGTGATTTCTTAAGCTTTATCGCCTTGTTTTTTCTGAACACGTGAAAAAACCGTTGATCAAGCATTTAAGTACGCCTGGAGAAGATTTCACTTAAGGTGAATCCAGGGTTCGATTAGGGATAATTCAAGATTAGAGATAGTGCCACCACTAAGAATTTCACTTTCCTTTGACCATTACTGAAATAATATTGTTCAAATCACAAAAAGGCGATCCACAAGGTATAGATTATTTTTTGCTTGATTTTTTGAGCCAAAAACATTGGCAATCATAATTACAAGCATAGAGAAAGTACAGCTGAAACTTTCAGCTCAGCGGCATTGGCCGAAGGTGCAACCAAATCACTGAATCCCTAACGTTCTGTCTCCCTCTCCCCTATTGCAGCGATGGGAATTACTTTCCTCCATAGTCACCACTTTATTTTTGGAAATTTTGAGAAGATTCTTTTACTGAGTATTCCTCAAATATGTTGCTATATTCCCTGGATCCCCAATCCTGAATAAGAATTGGGGTTTTTATTATTTTGGCAAATATATACCTACTGCTATTCTGAGCAGCGCAACATGGTGGTCAAATCGCAAAGTTCAAAGCCTGGATTCACCTTAAATTTGCTTTCAGAATAAGCATTTTGATCAGGATCGTATCCAACCCATGTCAAGTTGAATAGAATCCATTTCAGATTACTCTTACTCCTTTGCTGTAGGGGCAGGATAGGGAATTCCCTACAGCAAAAGAGGAAAAGAAATCTGAAACGTGCTCCTAAGTATACATGTTATGACTGTGTTCAAACTAAGGCTTTTCGTACATAGTTCCAGATTCAGATAGCAAAATATGGATTTGACCTATCTTGAAACGTTTGTACAAACGTAGCTACTATGATGTCCCCTGCATAGAGGTGTTCTGCGGCAAATATTCACCTCCATCTTCCATACGTCTGGGCTTGGAATGTTGATCACGGATAATAGGGGCATTATTCATAGACTTAATGATAATGGGTTAGACAGATTTACGATCCATGTTATTACCTTGGTCTTGTGAACATTATTTGGAACCTCAGCTGCTGTGTTTTGGTCATCTACGGAGGACTGTATTTTCTTCGGATGATCTCCTTCATCTTCGGACAAAGTCTTTGATGCTTTCGTCGGTTTGGAGCCGTTTTTCATTCCCTTCTTTCCTTTCACCATTTCTTTCATGATTTCAATCCCTGTCAATGGAGATTCACGGTGTTTTCAGTAGATCTTTTCATGAATCATTCAGTGGAAAGTGGTCAATGGCTCTCAGGTGAGGTGTGATGTGTGGATAACGGCACTTTCTACGCACGGACATGTCAGCTATTTTCGGGTTCACGTAAAACACGCAATTGAGCGAATAGGAAACAATTAAAACACTTAAATTAGGAAACACTAACTGTAAGAAAGTTAAGTAGTTGAGCGCCGTAATTTTGAGCTATTTCGATAACTCACACGAACTGAAATATTCGGAGAGAAAATAAACAAAAAATTCTAAAATATTTGTACAGAAATTTGGCATCAGACACAAACGGAATGCCGGAAAGACAGCGTTCACCAAAAGCATCGGTCCTAACCTCTCAAATCTAGAAAATACAAACAAACACAACTAGGAATTTAAATTTTGGGAATATCAATATTTTTTCGCTCAGTGGAAGTGTTTAATAATTAGAAGTCAACAATAGTTTTTCTAATACACCTTAAAATTGTGCTCAGTTTTGATTGTTCGATTTTCCATACTAAATTCATCCTCAACACAATTTGTCAAGATGGCGATGATGCAAAGAAGAGCCAGTGTTCGACTTCCACCAGAGGTAAATAGAGTTTTGTACATCAGGAATCTACCTTACAAAATTACTGCAGAAGAAATGTATGATATTTTTGGCAAGTATGGAGCCATTCGACAAATCCGAGTGGGATCGACCCCGGACACAAGGGGGACAGCGTTCGTTGTGTATGAAGATATCTTCGATGCGAAGAATGCTTGTGATCACTTATCTGGTTTCAATGTCTGCAATCGATACCTTGTAGTCCTTTATTATCAATCGAACAAAGCTTTTAAGAAGGTAGATGTGGACAAGAAGAAAGAAGAAATTGAAAAAGTGAAAACCAAATACGGCATTAACCTGGACAGTGGAAAGTGAGCACAACATGAAGTATGAGTGCAGCAACATACTTGTACTTCAAATACGTGCTGAAATTTGTCAGATCTCAGTGAAAAGTTAATGTTACAATGTAATTGAAACCATCATCATCATGTAAGTGGTGAAAGTCGCAACACATGTATCTTAATTGCAACCTTCTAAATGTGCTATTTCATTACATAATGAAATATCAATGCATGTTATTGCACGAAATTTTTCTCAGTATTCCCTTTACCAAATGCACAAAATCGGTGAAAAATTGAAGAACCAAAACCTTTCGTTTTTCCTGATCAACTCAATTCTGACCACAAATCTTCAATGTAATGAATCAAGATTTGTGTATCGCGACTTTCATCACCAACTTAAAGACTCAGATGGAGACATCATGACTCTCATGCCTAAAAATAACCTCAACGTGTTGTTAGACACTCAGTAACTGGAAACTCTTAAAGTCAATATACTTTATTTGTAATGAACTGGATAATTACCTTTACGCAGTCTTTAGCCTATTTCAATTCTAAATGACCATGATTGTATAACCAGAATTCCTGTCTCATTCCAATATATTAGACTTAAATTATTATGAATCATGACACTTACCTTTTTAGAATTTTGGGAGTGGAATGTAATCATCATTCAAATGTATGATCCAATCATCGGAGGAGAATTTTGGATGCTAAGTATACGGTTATAATATTTGAATTTTGAAAAGAGATATCCCAACAAATCCAATACACCATTGCCCTTCCAAGAATCTTTGTTTTCAGTGCTCTACTTCTAGTATTCTCCCTTATTAATTATTCCTTTGAAAACATCCCTCTTATTTTCTCTGTAAAGTCAGGGCACCTTTACAAAATATACAAAAAGAATCAGGATTCATCACGTCCAACAATACCTCTCCAAGTGGGCGTTTCGCAATTTTATAAGAAGCTCTATAATAATTGAGAAACTCTTTACTTATTTGGTCAATCAAATCATGTTACCATTACAAGTGATTTTCCCCCAGATGTAATGTCGCGTCAAATTGTTTCCAGTTGGTGTAGAAGAGGTATGAAGACCATACCCATTACTTTATTGATGTACATTTTTGTAAATTCTTTTTAATAAATAAATTAAAATCCAAATAATCTTTAAGCGCTTATATTTTCTCCCCCTCCCTCCCAAATAGAAAACATTTATGGTTATTTTAATCAAAAGTGAGTGAACCTTTGTGAGAGACTGGTATGGAATTTCTTGCACTGTTCTTCATTTCCAGCAATGGTATTAATAACTACGCTTGTTTATTTATTGACAAATATTTTGCTTCAATTTTTACGTGAAATCCACACCAACAAAAAAAAAGCTCACATCAAAAATTTTGTTTGATTCCAATGATTGTTCATTTGTATTGATATGATGTAAAATACTACAAAATATCCATGGCACAAGTAAAAAAATGCTTATCTGAGATTGTAACCTTGTAAGTTTCTGCTAATTATAATTTTTCAAAGATAACTAATCAAGAGTTTCTACCAAAGTATTTAATTTCTTTGTAAATTGTTTTCACTCATTCTAAAAAAAAAGACAAAATTGCAAGGAAGCATTTTGATCTGTTTTTCTTGAGGAAAATAAAACAAAATTGAAGATTTTTGAATGATAAGTGGGACAGCATTTGCTGCATTTACTTGATGTGCAATATTTACCTGAACTCAGATACTTTCATGATTAATTAGCGAGAGTGAACAAATCGACAGTGTGAGTCCACGAGCATATATCTCGTTTGCGGCGTCTGGAAATCTCCGCCTTTATGTTATTTTTTCGAAGGAGAACAAATTGACATTATTCCTTGAAGTTTATGCAGACTTTTCTTCGCACAGTGAAGAAATATCATGGCAGTTTTGAAGAATTGCCGTTGAGTAGTTTTCCGTTTAAAAAATAGAGTATGACAGGAAGTCTGCAACGTCGCAAACCAAGTTATGTGATTGCCGATTTACACTGTCAAAATACGAAACTCGCACAAATTTTGCAGTCCATTCTTAAAAAGTGCACGGAAGAGCTTGTAAAAATTCCTTTGAGACAAACTACATATCTCTTAAAAGTTATGAGATCTCACCACAAAATATTCAATCATTATTATTCCTTGGTTGAGTTGATCTAAGCGTTTCTTGGTATTTCCAATTATGGTGAAAGTGGCATTAATGTGAAATTAGTATTTTGTGGGCTAGTTAGGCAAGAAGTTTCTATCATTTAATGCATTTTTTTTTACGGAAAGGAAAATTTGCTGTTGGTTGCACTTGCTTTCAAGTACAACCACCCAAAATTCCAGAATGGCAAAGGTAGCCAGCCAGAGGCCATACGGTGACTATTAGCTGTTGAGTAAAGGAAAGTAGGTGAACCAAAGAAGAAACAAAACGAATAAAAAAATAGGACTGTTTATTATTTTGAAGATATTTAGTTGAGTATTTCTTGGTAAATAATTTAGTATGGGTTTGACAAAACGTCTCCATCAACAGTGAGGAGAATATTCGTGTTGAAGTCAATTACTGATAAAAAAAGAAACAAAAAATCATGTCTTGTTGGGCAACAGGAACCTAGATCTAAAAATGAATAGTTTCTTTTGGTTTTTTTTTTTTGCAGAATTCTTTCGGAATAATTCTCATGTACTTGATTTGAAACAGTCTCTACATCGAGGAACTGTTTACCTACTGAAATGCTGAAACAGTATTACCTTCGGTTCCATTATTTTAATTGTTAGAACATTTACAAACATGTCAGTTGTAAGAAGATAGTTGATTATTTTTACAGGTAAGTGTTGAAGTTGCTCTCACAGAATAAAAAATGCGAATGAGGCACAAAAATCTGTAAAAGTTTCCTTTGTTTTCGGCCACAGGAGTACCCGTTTGCATTGGATGGTTAGTTGATTAGTTCTTCTCACAGTTTTAGCTCTCTAGAGATTTATGATTCTGAGTCAAATGCTAAGATGGAAAGAAAAAAGAAATAAACTGGAGGTGAGCCTATTAGTGGAAGAGAGATGTTTCTGGAATATTTAAGTTTTTGACTGATGAAGATTTGTAGGAAATAGGTTATAACTTTTTAAAGCTTTGAATTAATTCATAATTGGTCCAGAATACCCAGGAGGGTTACTAATGGATTACTAATGGTCAGGTTCATGATAAAATAACTTTAAAGATACAGAGAGTGCAAATCTACACTAGAAATAACTTTCTCAAAAATGTTGGAAAGGTCCAGAAGTTTAACAGAAAGATACAAACGCTTCAGAAATACTTGTTATAACTTTAAGGATTTCAAAGTGAAGGAGCCTATTTCATCAAATACAGTCATCAGGTCAATATATGTGAGACCGGATGAATACTTTCAGTAGATGAATACTTAGATTACGGAAAAATTAACAATGTTAGTTTATTCATTTGAAAATTCAACAAAGCTTGTGCTCAAAAATAGACTCGATATTAAAACAAAGAAGTAAGACTATAAAACAATTTTAGCACCAGAGAACTCTTTGAAGACACCAAGTTTAGGTATTTATAAAATTCTTTTGGAAATGAGAAACAAAAACTGTTGTATATTAAAAATGGTTGCGGGATTCAACTTCCGTTTGCACTGGCTCCCAAACATTAAGGAAATTGACACAGGGAGGAAGTTTTTTGTTGATTTAGACTTACAGCTTTTGCTGATTCCTGTTGTGTGAAGTAAATTCATTATGCTCTTCATAGAGGTCAGATTCAATGATGTTCTTAGGTCAATAGAGTCTACTTCCTGGCAAAGGTATTAGAGCCAACACAGATGAGGACTCAACAATTTCAAATAGCATACCACCTCATGTGATACATTGTTGAGGAGAAGACAAAAGAGACCAGAATCATGGTATGAATTAATGCAATGGGTGAAGTCATCGATTGTGTAGATAGAACTGAACAGAAAAATTATACGTTGGATTAAATTTTGCAATTAGGAACTAGTATTTCTAACTCATTTTAAGCGAAGGACATTTGGTTCCAGTATGTAGTTCTTCCTTGCAGAAGGATGTTTAAATGAACAGAAGTTGGAGATGAAAGTCCCTGTTGCAAAATGTGGTCTAATAGGGTATTGACTCTTTCTACAAACGAATAATCGACTTTTTACCAGTGACTGGGAGGTAGCACAGACTTGAATTGATCTGTGCTTAAAGGCATGTGGCTGACTTCGATTAGATCTGAGCAACCTTTGTCACACAATCACCACTCAGGTTTAAAAAAAAAAAAAAAATTGTACGTACAGAATTTGTGCTTATACTGAGTGGGCAAGAGGGATGGCCAGAACTGAATCTGAGTTTGCCACAAATGAACTTGAACAACTAGGTATTTAGGATGACACTCTTAGAACCTGCTTCTTATGGCACGATGTGTCACTTACAAAGAAAGCATGTTATGAGATGCCGATGGACCACTAGACATGTTACAAATTTATATGTGATAATATGTTTTCTCATTGAAATTTCGGGTAGAAACCGATTTGAGCACCGAAAATTAATTAAAGTGACTCTTATAAACAAGAAATTAATGTTTTTCATGCACAAATTCAAATTTTCTGTATATAAGAAAACCATGATCTTCTTGAGTTAAAAGGCACACTGAACGTTACCGTAACAGTCCTGCAGAATGAAAATATAGCATAACCTCGATCATGAACGATTCAGCTCAGCTGTTGCACATTTCTTTTCACTATTTAAAACATAAGACAAGGAAGGAACACTCCTCTGTTAAGAAACCTGCTTAAATTGTTTTAATGCGCAATTTGACTCATGTAGATACTGGTTTTTCTTATGAGCAGGATATTTAAACTTTCTGTAACATGTGCTGGGTAGAAATGTTAATATATTGATAAGATTTCCATTGCACAAATTGTTTTCCATGTGAAATTTTGTGGAGAAAACATGAGTCAGAAAACGTAAATCTGTACTGTGTCTGGTGGTCCATTTAAATTTATGGAAATTTTTACTTAAATATGGCGTGATTGCGTTTCTCTCTCTTTTTGACAAAACTTGGTGACTCCACCTGCAGCAATCTTGTACAAAGAACATAGGAATCATGCTGTTGACTAGCCATTAGTAGGAGGAAAAAAGTTTTATCTGCTAATAAAAATAAATAGCAATTAATAATATATACATAATCTGAGACTGGCTGAATAAATGAGGGCAGAAAACTAGACTTAGTTTTACCTACTACCAGTCTCAATTTCGGGAGACTATTTACAGCAAGATAGGAACAAAGTAAGAAAATAAAGTATTCACAGCTTCTATGCACAAACATAACTCAGACATAAAAATACACGAAACAGGTGAAACATCCAAATGCAACAATATTTTAAATGCATTTCATGATTTTTGAATACATAAATTCAATTCAGGCTGTGGAGATTGTATTCTTGTCAAAAGGAGCTCCCAAAACTTTGGAGTCAAGAAAGTACGCTTGATTGTCCAGCTTTCACAATTTAATATAGTGCCTCATATCTTTCCCAAAGCTCTCAAAAACAAAGCTTAAGTTTTGTAGGTTCAGTTCATTGACAGATTTGGACAATCTGCATTCTTGGTCCATCAACAGATGTGCGCAATTATACTCGAGCTCACCTTTTGGAGAATAAAAATTAGCCTCTATAAACTGAAAATAGAGCTATTTTGATAAACCCAAAATAAACTTTAATTTTTCTTTTACAAACTATGGCTTTCTATCAATAAAATGGATAAAAATTACAACCTGCAATCAGGCAGAAACCGTTGTGCTGAGCTGACTTGCGGATGATAAATTGTACGGAGTATATCAGAGAAATATAAAAAGAAAAAATGTGTCAAGGTAACTAAACAAAAAGAGGAAAAGAGACTTCTAATGTATTTACTTACAAACCTAACAAGAAGTTAAAGCACTTAAAAAGAGGTAAACAGTAGGTACTATATGGAGTCTAGAAAAACAGTGTAAAGGTGTGTAGTGCTTTTTCTTTTTTTTTATGCGCTGGTTTCATTACACATAAATCTATCGAGCATCTGTAAAATAGGAAATCAAACAAAATGCATCAAGCAGATTTACATGAGGTAGGTACATATTTTTACTGTGCGTGCAGCATCAATGATGTACTTTCATGAAAAAAACAAATAGTGAGGTTAAAAATTGGATTCACTACCTTAACGGATTAGCGATCAATCCATTTCTTCCTCTCAGTATGTGATGATCAAATTTTTCTTTCAAAACTTTTATTTTATTTAGATTTTCGGTTTGCAGAAAATAGCGGGACATTTTATTTTTCTGCAGAGCAAGGGGTAGAAATTTTTGAAAAATGTAAAATACATTGCTATGCGGTGGTTGGAAACGAAAATCTTATAAAAATACCTGTACAAGCTCTAAAAAGAAAAAATATCTTGAGGCAAAAACAGATGAAGTTGCACTTTTGATTGCCGGAAAATAGCAGACGCGTTTGGGGCTGCAGGTGAGATGGTTGAGCCACACAGAGGATGGGCTGCTATCAAAAACATGTCTGCCACTTTTTATCATGGGCGTGCAAGTGGGTTTCTTATATTAGTTTAAATTTTCTCACTTTGGCTTCAGCTGAATGAATATAATATTGTCTTTATCCAACAAAAATTTCAACTGAGATTCATTTTCTCTCTTTATCCCTGAAAAAAGTTCCCCAGCATATGTATAGAGAGAGGATCTTGAACTATGACATTGTTGACTTAAGATTAAGTTCACGGTCCACTGATTATCTGGTCAACATATTCATCCATGCAATTATTTTCAGGTTGTAAGTGATAATAACTTAAAAAAAAGGAACAAAGGAGAAAGAGAAGGTACTTAAATTTTGACAATAGGTATCGAATTGAAATGAGTGCACTGGCTGTATTCTGACTGCTTATCTTTGCTCTTGATAAACAAAAAAGAGTCAATAGTTCGTCCTATTGCTTTTCACATACATATTTCTAATACTTGAGTTAAAGCTGTTCACGAAGAGCAATTAGTGTCCGATTTCAATTACTAATACTACTACCTACAATAATCATGTTGAACACTTCAAAACTCATAACATGTTGTATTATTTTTAAATGATATGTGAGGTACATAGATTAAAATTCAGTAATAAAATTAAAGCGTGATTATTACTTGTATGAGAGAAAAACGATCATTGTCCTATTTAGATGATGATGGAAGGAATTGTCTCTGGGACAAAACTAAAATTCTGCCCTACAAGTCAAAATTTTTGCTAATATGTATACTTATAATTGGCAAGGCCCATAGTTACAGTCAAATGATAACTTCCGAGGGTAGGAAAAGTGAAAATGAATTTTAATCCAACCGGTCGGTTGCAATAGTCACAAAATCATGCTTTGATTTTTTAACTATAGATGAGTGATTACATTTGTCCAAATACCAAGTCTCCTTGTTCAATATTAACAGAAATACTGCCTTAAAAAGAATATGGCGTAAGACATCATTCGCAGGAGAGGCGCATACCATAGTTTCTTCCACCTTGGTTTCACCCGCATTTTAGGTCAAGCAGCAGATGTGAGTGGCACTAATTAAGTAGTATGTATTATATGTACATGGTATGTACTAACGCAAAGGGTGACAGCAAACACTGTGTTTTTTGAGGGGTGATATATCCATTAGAACCTCCGTAAAAGCTAGGCTTTTCGACGTATCCTATTATTTTTTGTTGATCTAAAGGCTTAAATAATCAAAACGCAATTCTATGAATAGCGGAACTGACTCATTTAAACGCTTTGGCTCCAGAAAAGAGTGCCTGTAAGGAAGACTCATCAAAATGAGGTAGCGACGCACGAATTTATATGAGAAAGTTCAAATGTCATCAATGGAACTGGTGGATTAACTATAAGATAGATACATTTCCTTGTGCATGGCTAATTACAAGAAAATTTCATTAAGAATTTACAGAATTAGGATTTCTAGACTTTTTAATAATGCAAAAATCAGATTGAAATCAAGAGGAAAATTGTGTCCGATTAAGATACAGGTATTTAAAAAGTAATGCTCTTAATTTTTAGAAAACATTCGTGGACAATTCGTTGGCCTTGTTCACACAAGCGCAGTATGGCCAAATCAGAGCCACAAACTGGGGTTTCGATGAGTAAAGTTATAGCTGAGATATAGTAAGTTGGCCCGTAGTTCCGCAAACTGTATTCGTGTGGACAAGGCCTTATGGTCAGTGTAAGATGTGCCCATTGGTACCCAACTTTTCTGTTAACTGACGAGATAAACCTTTCTGAAACAACTGCATGTAAAATACAGTAAACCACTAGGAGAGCTGTACAGTTAAAGAATTTTCGGAATTTTAGGTCAAAACTCGATTAAGATTAATAAAGTATTCACGGATAGGATTAAGGTATGATTAGTCATGCAGAAAATTAAGAGTATGAGTCAACTTCACAAAATTCACGTTAAGGAGTCTCCGTCGGCCTGCAGATAACTGTTACTTTTTCATTTGACGTACTGAGAACTTCTGCTGGCAGAAGTACCCACAAAATCTTCATCATCATCATTGAAACTTGGCAAATACACAACTGTTTATTGTTTCGGAGAGATACAGAGAGGGGTTTTTTTTAAGAGGTTTATTACCTAATTTAAAAAAAATTGGGCACTAATCAGTCACATCTCATTAACGCAATAGACCTTACTATCAATTTTCTGAGGCTACTTTCACAGAATTCTCAACATGTTTAGTGCAATTTTTTACTGCCAGAGGCGAGCAATGCACGGATGTAGAAACGATGCAACTTCAAATGAACGAGGCGGGAATTTAAAAATTCAAAATCAAGTCAAAAGGCATATTAATTGCAAAAAAATTTTCAATTCCATCACAATTAAGTTTTACAAATTGCACAGCTCTAGGTGAAATTCTTTTATTTTCTTCTCTCTTGACCCCTATAGTTCCATCATACTTATTTGGCTTCTCTCGCACTACTATGCTGTCCCTTCCTACAACAAATCTCTTGGTATGATCAATGTCAGAAAATTTTAAATTCCGCACTCTACACTCTGATTGAGAGTTATCATAACACTTACAAATGGCTTCAAAATACAAAGATGTAACTGCTCTGCGGCGGTATTTGACTAGATTTACTCAACGCGCTTACGTCTCTGACAGGGTGCAATGATAAGTACAAACACATAAATTTGAAGAGAGATAATTTATGAGGTCACATCCTTGACAGCTTGCTGAATCCGGATGACATGGCCAACTTTAGTGATGCCCATTTTCTTGAGATCTATTTCTGAGAGAACAAGGAGTTCTTTCCCTCTGATATCATGACACTGGAAAATTTCCATGTATTCACTGAGCTGAATCGATTCCAGCCATGCACATACTTCATTCACGCTCCATGAGCTGGGGTCACGAATGGCATAATTGGATGCTTTTGAAGAACTGCTACGGCGGAACAACAGCCGGAAACGTCCTTTCCGGGTCTTATTTGCTTTCTAAACATGAAAAAAAAAAGGAAGAAAAAATAAAAAAAGGGTCAAAGTAGGTACTTAAGAATGAAATTGCAATTTAAAATTGAAGAAACATTACCTCTCAAGTACAAGGTTAACCCAACCTGCGATGGTTGCCTAAAAGGTAACAGCAATGTTTCTGTAACGCTTTGTAACATTTTTGCAATAGATCTGCAACGACTACCAGGCGGGTACAAAAAAATGAAAACCACACGTGTCTGAAGAATTGTCCTGTCCTTGGACCTCGCTCCATTAGGATGATGAAAGTGTCTGAATTCAGGTTTGTTACACCAGATGTACTTGGTTCATATTTAAACATTTTCTATACTTCTTCCATTTCATAATTGAAGCGCTTATTTCGAAAGGGAGCAGAGTCAGATTTTTTCCAAACTTGTTTTTTGAAGGAGAAGTAATCTTTTTCTGCCTCCAGTGTAGTTTCTCTTGTCTCCTGAATATTTTTTTTCCTTTTTAGAGCTAGCACTTCAATGAAATAAGTGCTTCAATTTTAATGTGCTCACTGAGAACCGGTGCTTGGAAAACGAGGTATTTAAATAGATCTAATTAGTGGCTCGATCCATAGACAAAGTACTATATGACTTTGGAGAAACCAATGCAAACGCCAACTTACCGTTTCTTCTGGAGAGAGAGGTGTCAGATATACTAGTTCTTGCTGATCAAGTGGTGAGCAAACGATATGACATTTCTTCAAATCTAGCTCGACATTTATCAGGACAGAGGTTAGTTGACTCTCGAGCTCAGGCTGAATACGCTGGAGAAGAAAAAAGGAGAAATAACTTTAAACACCACTCAGGAGCTACATGATTTGATGATGCGAGTACCTTAGCTATAATTTGTGTGTTAAATACAACAGTAAATGTCTTTATTGATAGCTACATTTTTGTTTACATCTAATGGTGAAGAATAAGACTCAATTGACAACTTTTTTAAACTTGCATATTGGTTCAAAAGCTGTTGTTCTATTGGTTGTCTCCCAAATGAAAAAAGGAGAGATTTACAGGACAGTCCTCCTTTTTCAAAGGAACTACTGAATTTTAGGCACTCTATCTTACTTTGAAAATAGTAGCTCTTCAGACCTTGCATAAATCAAGAACTTTTTGTTAGAAGCATGTATAAGTCTACGATCATACGATTTCGCAAATCATTTGCAGCAGAAACAACATAGAGTGAGAAGAAAATTTCTGAGAGAAAATTTGTGCTCTGATGGGCTTCCTCTATAATAGAATGTCAGTCATGTTATTAGCGAATTGGAACAAAAGCTTACCAAGTTATGAAACTTGTCGTGGAGAGTATGGATTTCATCATAAAGCTGTTTGGTGGTGAAAAATAATTTGGTAAAAGCGATGCGAAGAGCTACACCTTCTAGTATTCGCCCTCCTGGATGAACATTTTCAACATCAACGCCAGCATTAAACGCTAGATCGTACAGCTCATTTTTCAAAGAGGGGTTGTTGATTGTAATCAATTTGATGCACCTGAAAAATGAAACATGAACTATGAATAGAGACCTTTAATACTGAGTGAACACTTATGGATAGTTACATAAAAGTTCTTGGCAACTTTCTTCCATTCTAATACTGTAACGATTTACTGTGTTGGAGCTTTTGGGGCACACCTTCAACACTCATCTAATGCCGATTAATTATTTCTGAAGAAAAACTTATCTAATCTAAAATTAGCTAAGCACCTTAGTCTTTTAAAATATGTAACACAATTTTTTTCAATGGGTATTTTTTTCTTCATTCAAAAGTTTTACTTATCATCGGATTGATGAGGGCAGATGGCCACGAATAGTGTCTGAGTGTCAGACTGATCAGATCTCCTGTATTTTTTTGAGCAATATTTTAAGTTTCATTCTGCCACTAGCTTGTAACCATTTCATGGCTTTTGGAAAGAATGAAACTTGGAAATATATTCAAATACTTACTTGACTAAACTTGCTGCTGAATCGATAAAACCAAGTAATAACTGCAATTCCTCTTCTGTGAATGCATTTAGTTTGGCAGGAGGCATGGTAGTAGAGGTGGCTCGACTGCGCATTCGATGAAGGTGCCGTAATGTATCTTCCCAAGTTTTGAGAGTTCGCTCTAGAGACTAAAAAGGTAGAAAAAAAAGAAAAAAATATTTTGAGGATAAAATCCAACATGGTGAGGCACGACATTACCAGTAGAAAATAGACCTACATGAAGTATTGTTGACGGTTTTAAATTTTTTTTCTTTACTTTTGATTGGTAAAAACTGGTTAGCAAACATTTTTGCGATGAACTGTGAGGGAAAAAAAAATTATTAAGTCTTGGTTTTAGGACCGAATTTGGCAAAATGGTGCAAAATTCTTCGAGTTAAGTTTTTTTGTCTTTCTTTCTAAAATCCAAGTCAAGGACTATTTTGTGATCTCAAGTTGGTTTCCTTATTTCTTATAGCCCAACGTAATTTTTAAAGCAGACAGCAGGACCATTACAATGGTTATATTAATTGAAATTCCATGTTAGGAATCTCCGTCTGAAAGAGATTGACAATGCAACTTGACTGGCCGTGACATCTTCAATCAAGAGATAGTCGCTGCGTAAGAATAGGATACTGGAGCATGTTCAAGTGCATTCAAGGGACTCTCAGCTGGTTTCAGTTGAAATTTCATATCAATAGAGAGCTGAAGAACAATGGATGAAAACTTACTTTATTCCGACAGAGCATCATGATTCGATTTTTGTGTATGATGCGAATCATTCCGGGAGGTTGAACCCATGCCTCACCATCAACTTGTATCGGTACTCCTTCATCTCCTGAGATGATAATCTGAACAGATCGGCACTGAGCGATTCGGTGATGCTGGAGGTTGATCAATCTTGAGGCCGCCATTTGAACGCTCCCAAATACAGCAACCACTTCCAAGATTTCGTCATCAACGGCAGGAGCTATGAAAACTTCATCCTCTTTAGTGCCGCCCCAGAAGTTGGTGCCACCCATGAAGCTGATGCAGAAATAAGATTTTGATCATTTTGTAATCATGTAAAATAACCCTACTGTTAAGATTAAACAGAAAGTTCGAGCTTGAGCTGGTGCCTGAGAGAACCCTTCACAAAATTTTACAATTCATGTATTCCTGGACCACAGTTGTTAGCAAAAACTTATTATAAACTCTTTTTATACACTTATTATGCTACACATGATCACTAAATCATATTCCAAAACAGTAGACTCTTCGAGTGGATTAGTGATTCCTGTAATTCTAGGGTCTCACCTCCAAAATATCTTGTGTAACAGCCCAGTCTTCCAATTTATATGGAAACCACGTAAGGTAATAAAAATCGTTGCCACAAAGTGTCCGGAAAGGGACATATCTGTCCCATCCCCCAAAAATCCTAGCCTGCTAGTCTTGACAGAGAATGTGGGACTACAATTAATGGATGCCTTGAAGCAGACAAGAATCTACGAGGGGCGTTCAATAAGTAAGTATCCCCCCTCTCTAAAATCAATAAGAATGGACCAATTTTAAAAAAACTTGGGCTCAAAATCTTTCTTAGGATATTTTGAGTTCAACAAAACAAACCGCAACAAAATCGGACCATGTGCGGCCGAACGCGAGCCGTTTGAACGCGCCGAGGTGCTCGACGCTCCCGCCGAATCCGCGGGGATTTGAAGTCCGCGACAGGAGAAGAGCTTCTCTGCCAAAGCCTCAATCGTTCATCACTGACGAAAAATCAATGAAATTTTTGTAGAATAAGGGGCTTACCTCACTTCTCCACATAACCAGCTCGATCCAAGCAGGTCTGATACTGAGACTATGAGAACAGCTTTTGGATGCCACGCGCGTAGAAGTCTTTCAGCTGACCGGGGATGAAAGAGTGGACGGCTTGTTTGACCTCTTCCACTGATTCAAAATTAACTCCTCCGAGTTCAGATTTCAGATACGATAATAAATGGTGGTCAAATTTGCCATTTATTATCGTATCTGAAGTCTGAACTCGGAGGAGTTAATTTTGAATCAGTGGAAGAGGTCAAACAAGCCGTCCACTCTTTCATCCCCGGTCAGCTGAAAGACTTCTACGCACGTGGCATCCAAAAGCTGTTCTCATAGTCTCAGTATCAGACCTGCTTGGATCGAGCTGGTTATGTGGAGAGGTGAGGTAAGCCCCTTATTCTACAAAAATTTCATTGATTTTTCGTCAGTGATGAACGATTGAGGCTTTGGCAGAGAAGCTCTTCTCCTGTCGCGGACTTCAAATCCCCGCGCATTCGGCGGGAGCGTCGAGCACCTCGGCGCGTTCAAACGGCTCGCGTTCGGCCGCACATGGTCCGATTTTGTTGCGGTTTGTTTTGTTGAACTCAAAATATCCTAAGGAAGATTTTGAGCCCAAGTTTTTTTAAAATTGGTCCATTCTTATTGATTTTAGAGAGGGGGGGATACTTACTTCTTGAACGCTCCTCGTATTTATGTAAGAACATTTAAAAACAAAGGATGACCGATTGGGTTGCTGAGGTGCCTACCTGTATTTTAAATGAATTGCACTTGAAAGAATTGCACAAAGGTCATTTTGAAAAAAAAAAAAAAAAAAAAAAACCTACCGGCCAAAGCACTCACCAGGGTTGCAAGCAGTTCTTTTACTTCACAATTTTTCAGAGCGAGCAAGAATTTGGCAAAAGATCAATATACAGTGCTAATTGAAATTTTGTCATATTTTTTGCCCCCCAAAAAATAAAGACTTACATGTTGAGAACTATTTGCATTTTTGGCACTTTCTAGGATTAGTCTTTGTTTTTTAGAATTCCATTTGCAGATCCTGTTTGCTCCGTGACACCCAAATAACTGAGCTTCAGGGCAAAACAGAGGAATTGACCCCTAGAGGGATCATATTAATTTATTTTGACTGAGTTTCTAGTCGTATACGGATTCTTAGTTTTTGAGTCCGCCTTGCAGCTCTTGTAGTTTTAAGAACTTCTTTAGGTATGAACATTAGTGGATGATAGATACCTGGGTATATTAAGAATAACAATGCCTTGAAGGTGAGGGAGAGGGATTCGATATCCATCACATTCTAGTTGAACTCGCTGCTCTAGGTTTTTGTACGTTTTCTGCAGCCACTGCTTGCTTCCTGTAATAAAAAAAACACAAGGTAGAAAAAGTCCTACGATGAACACGGAAGAAAGGCTGCCAAAAAAGATGCTTCATTGTGTTTCTCCTGGAAAGAAATGATTGGATAAAGATAAGTGAGAGTCATATCTGCTTTGAGATTCAAAATCTAATTCCTCATCTACATACTCATTTTCATTTTTTGAAAGGAAGCCAACCAACATACCCACTTGAAAATAGTTGAAATTTTTCTGGCCAAAATCAAGTGATTCCATAAATTAAAAGAAAGAAAGAAAGAAAAAAAACACTAAGAACTGTATGTAACAAGGTGGAGAAATGGTGGAGAATTTTTTTTTTTTTTTTTTGAAAATACTTTGTCTCGTGGACTAGGGTCTCTTTTCCAGCAAACAGATCACAAATAATAAAAAATTAAAATTAAAATATAGGAGCCGATGAGACTTATAACACACACATACCTAAAACTCCATACCACATGTAGTTCCTTGCTCTTGATTTACACTTTTCTGGGTGTTCTTCTCTTTTGTTATGAAAGTCAAGTGATATCTGGGCATCAATGCCAATCCCAAAATAATTATTCATGACAACTCGTTCGCGGTAACCTTCCATTATCGATTCGTCTGGATCCATGAGAGGCACGGCTGGGGCACACAAAGCATCAGCGTTTGCAAGTAAGACATTGCTTATTAAACTGGTGCCGCTCACATTGGGCCACATTGAAAGTCGAACGAGAGGATTGATGATAGGTAGTGCTTTGATTTTGCGGCTTCGCTTTTCACTGCTGGCAGTTTGAGACTCCATTGATTCTGGATGAAGGAGACTGATGTTTGAGATTCTTCTTGCGGGACACGAGGCGTGGAGGAGAGTAAGAGGTGATGCAGCGGAGAGACGTCGGCAGCTGTCATAACTGTACCTTCGAAACTCAGGGAGAATATTGTTCCTGGAGTTTCTCCGGCTATCCAGTGAAGGAGACGGTGGGTTAATGACAACTGTTGGACCGATGATAGATGCTGCGTTTGGTGGACCAGTCTCACTCCTGGTTAAATTATTTTTAGATGGGACCTCAGCTGCCATATCAGAGGAAGAGCTATGTCTATTCGTGTCCAAGCTCAAGCTTTCATTGATTCTATCACAGCTTGATCCATTTGTTAAATTTCCATTTGAATTTGGAATGGCATCTTTAACGGTGATGAAACGATGCTTGGGAGTTTTTGACTCAATGCTTGAATCTGAGCCTGCGGTTATTTGGTGATCAACTTTCAAAAAGTGAAGTTGATTTTGCAAGAAATCTGGTTTGTCTGATTTACTACCAACGGACAAATTGTCTGTGGATGTTTTGTTGCTTGAAAGATTTTGACTGCCCATAATGTAATCAAATCTTTTTTCTAATTTATCAAACAATTCAATTGGCAAGTCTAATGAATTCAACAGCTTTAAATCAATCTCATTTATGATATTAACCAAGTTTCTATCGATGTCCTCTTTGTGAAATTGGCACTGTTTTTCCGACTCTATTGCTTCATCAATTATTGCTGCTTTTTCCAGATTATCACCTTTGGCTGAATCTAATTTTGCTGTTCTGTTATATCGCTCGTGTTTGCATTTGATTGATTTTTTACCAATGTCATGACCTTCAATGAAGTGAGCTATGCTGCATCGCTTTTGTTTAAGGAGGGTTGCATCCAATTCATCAGTATCCGCAGGATTGTCTATCGAGTCTGTTTCTAATCTTTTCGTAATTGACAGCCGATTAATTTCCTTTCGAGACTCTTTAAAACTGCAATCAGCAAACTTTCTCCCGTTTTCAGTGGTGTCCACTTCAGTGCTTTTTGCAGAGAAGGTAGCGGATAATACTGTCTCAGGATTATCGTCAGAAGTTTCTGATGAATCAATGTGATTCAGCTTTGATAGCATTTCTTCTGACAGAGCGGACGGCACTCTATCAAACTTTATAGAATCATCATCATCAAATTCATCCTCATTGTCATGGTAGTCCAAGGATTTGCTGCGCCCTTTCACAGACGGAACGCTACTAAGACACTCTAAATTGTTATCACAAGATGCTGATAGGTTTTTTTCCTGTTTAAGACACGAGGCAGGTGAATTATGGTCTTTATTAACGTCTAATGATTTGTCTCTGTTTTCAGTGGTCCTATAATTAATCTCATCCTTCAACAGTTTTGGATTGATTTGATATGTAAATTCATTATTTTGTAATGATTTGCGACCTTTGGCTCTGGTTGAATTCATTCTGGAAAAATTGGATTTTTCTGGACTCGAGTTAGCAGTGTGCACCATGTTTGTGTGGTTCAATTCTTCCTCTGATTTAGTGTTCGGTTCTATTAATTTACGTACAGCACGTTTTAAACTGTTTGTTCTTTGAAGTATTTGGTCTTGTGGAGGCTGAAAAAAAAGAGAAAAAAATTACAACTCTAGGAAGAATATATAAAGTAAATATACATTTGAATGATACAGCATTAAACAAAATATTGTTCTAAGCTTCCTGTATTGAAAGTAGAAGAAGAAATCTACAGAAACCCTCTGAAAACTACCATGCTACGCCTCTGCAGCTCATGGTCAAAAAATAGTAATATAATCTCAGTTATTTTGAGAGGAATGAGAAATTGGGGATTGTCACTGACATAAAATCATCTCTAAAGTCCGAAACATCGATTAGATTACACCTTTAGATGATAGCCATTTATTTCGTTTTGAATGATTAAAGTACCTTTCAATATGACTATATGAAAGAGTTCCTCTGACAAAGAAAATTAAAAGAACAGGAATTGCATATCTATTATCAGGAGTGGATAATTTGACAAAAAAAGACATTTTTTGAGGAATGGTTGCTTTGATTCAACTTCTGAAGGAAGATTTATTCAACAGATATTTTACCTTATTATTATAATCCTTGGAATCATTACTTGAAATGAAAGGTTTCTCAGATTGATTGACATCTAAGTGCTCATTGCTTTTCTAAAAAGAAAGGAATAAGAAGTAGCCTTATTAGAACCATGAGCAAACTAACGGAAAAGGAAGCAACAATTTTGAAAAGTTGACTGAGGACTGGTCTCAAGTTCAACCAGACTAGCCCAACCAGTTTAGAAAAGATTGTTTCAAGTTCTCACCGTTCATCAAAGGATCATTCTCGAGTCAAAAATCGTTTTCTCACAAAATCAGAGAATAGTCTTTCAGCTAATGCTAAAATAGGAGATGACCCTTACAGTTAATGACTTTAAAATTACAATGAGCGAAGCAAAAAATTCTGAAAGACACAGTGCCTTGCATCTTACTATCAGTGCAAGAAATTCGTGTATTGTTGAGTTTTTTTTTTCTTTCTTTTTTCTGAACAATATTTTACTTACAAATTTTATTATTTGACTCCTTGGAAATTACATACATTAAAAAAGTTATTGGGACATTGTGGATTACCTTGTCGATGGAAGAGTCGTTTGGCACTTGCTCTTCATGTAAAATATCTAACAGTATATCTAGTTTACGTTTTAGGATATGACATTTCTCGCTCAAGTCGTCATCATTTTGTACTAAGCTTGATTCAGTTATACGCAAAGTGAAATCTTTCACAGCTTCACACAAAGCGCTGAAAAACAGAAATATAGGATACATTATGACACGCCTGAATTTAAATAAACTCAGGTAATGAAAAGCTTCAAAAATTCACTTCTTGCCCTTAGTCTAACTTTACTGGAATTATGCACAAAAATCAGGCTTTGGCACTCGGAAGTTAAGGCAAAATAGTTTGTTTCATGACTAAAATCTAAATGGTTCTTAGGAACTTATAGATCGTGCCTAAAAATAGGCTTCCCTGCCACATGTCTCCCGATACTTTTTGGATGAAGTAAGAAATGTAGGCTACCTCCAGCTTTGAAAAGAGTAAATTTTCGGAATTAATGAGGCAAAAACAATCAATATTTCATCTATAAATTTTTTAATTGCCTGGATGATGGGGTACCTGCCCAAAACGCCTCTGGAGTGAAATCCAAAAAAGTCATCCCATGAGAGTTCTTTAGCATTTTTAGCCTTTATTAAATTTTAAGGTAAGCTTATAAAATAAATGATAGAACCTGGCAAGGCACGAGGCATAAGGGTTTTCAATTAATTATCTTTCACTATGCATCTTTAAGATGACAAGAAATTGTGAAATTTAACTTGTTCCTTTTCGACAATGCTCTTCCTACCAGGAGAGAGGAAAAAATTATAAAAATTCTGAAATATCTAGTATCGATAGAAAATTGGCGTGCAAGGGAAAATTGATTTGAAAATGCAAATAAAACAAAATAATATAAAACTGACCTAGCAGCCTTAATGACTGTGACTGGATTGTCTGAGAATAGAATTTTTGCAAGGTGTGTGGAGATCGTCTGCTCGTACTCAGCAATTACAGCAATATTGTTATCTTCTTGATTTGGTGTTTTCGCAGAGGCTGAGGTTGATTTATCACCGGTAGAGACTGTTATGCCCCTTTCAAATGTCATCACACTCCACCTATGAAACAAGTGTCACATGGTAAGTGAAATTTAAGATAGTGCCTTTGGTGGAATTCCGTAAATCAATTACATGCCTAGATTTGTAAAGAGAAAACTGTAAGAATTTTAGGAGGGGAAGTATGAAAGGTCTGTTCAAACATGTATAAATAACAGAGGGGAAACTGAATTTTCGAAATAATAAGGGGGGGGGGATAGTTCCTTCACCTGCAAAATACAGGAACTATTTGTATGAGTCGATGTATGATCCATGGATTTGGGTTTCATTTGACTCCAGAAGTTTTATTGACAGGGAATGGTACGGATCTAGACTTGAAAGTTAACATCATAACACAATTACAAGACATTTTCTTTTGAATATATTTTCAATTCCCAATATTTTTCTCTGGAGAAGCAGCTTTTTTTAAGGGGCGATGTAAATAATTTTCAGAACAGGAACAAAAAGAAAGGATAAAGAAAATGAAAAAAATAAGAAAAATACCTGTCCAAAACTTTAGTTCCTGCACGTTCATATCTTTCGACTAAATTCTGAAGATTAGCCTCGTCGTCGCAGGATGAGCCCCATCCTAACACTCTTGCTAGATCATTGCCAGTTCCAAGAGGCAACACACCAACTTGACACTGATTCTGTAATACAAAAATAGTAATGATACAATGAGATAAAATCTTCCGGTCTGATAAGTACTCTGAGAAAAAGTGATAGGGTTTTAGATGAGATTTTCAAGAATTTTTTTTTTTTCTTTCTTTCTTTAAAGATCTGTTTCTAGATATAAAAGGAAAAATTCTCCACCATTGGGTTACTGAGTGGCAGCATTTTACCAATGCTAAATGCCCCCCTGCATTGCCTACTTCACCTTCATCCGAAAACTTTCATTTGACTCGACTTCAACAAGTAGTCCAAACTAGACTGAGAATTGGTCACACAAATTTTTCCCATAGCTATTTGATGACCCAATCAAACCGTCCTGCTTGCACTTCTTGTCCAAATTCCCCCTTAACGGTAGATCACGTTCTTATAAGTTGCCCACTTTATAAAGATATCCGAAAACGTTTTTTTCCCTACCCCTTACCCTCTCTTAAAAATTTACTTCTGAATACTCATCCTGTGAAACTTTTTGAATTTATGCGCTCCACTAATCTCAAAATTTAACCTTTCCCCTCAACCCTTTTGTATTTTTACTGATATTTCCATGTAAATTTATTACTGTTACTGCCCTTTTTAGAGGTGTAAATGGCCTTAGATGCTAAAGCACCGCTTTAAAATAAAATTATGTTACTACTACTACTTTCTTTCTGATTTTAAATATCCATTCTATATCAAAAAATTTCCTGACTTTTCCTGGCCTGATGAACTTCCCAGACAATGTCTGGTTTTCCAAACCTGTACACACTGTAAAGGCAGGATTGGCAGTTTTATGCTGTCATACGGCATAGTATAAAAAATAAATTTTAGTGCCTATTTTTTTAAAATGAATACATATTTAATCTCAAATTTGAATTGTATGCGAGATACAATAGGCAAATACTTAATTGAACTCAAAGTTTTAGTAATGTGAATTGCTTCTTTTCTGCTTGACTTGGTCCGTTTGATGAGCAATGTTAGCTAAAAATAGTCTCTGGGATGAGAATATATAATATGAATGGCATAGTGCACTCTGCTATTTCTGGTTGAAGTTTTAAGAAGAAAGTAAATAACATATAAAAATGCAGATATTATACTTTTTTTTTCAATTAAAAAGGTGGAAGGATGTATGATAATGGCTTCTGTGCATGTTCTTTACTTCACACTTAAAGCTTCCAAGAATGAGACCATATACAGACCTTGAAGTGGCCTTCTTCGACATGGATATCGAGAGCAAATAGTGAAAATAATCATAATTTTTCTCCGTTTTTCTGTCATATAATAAATCTAGATATTTTGTGCTCTGTTGTGAACAAAAACTGACAGAATGTAAAAAAAATCCATGCAGCAAATATCTTACATGTAATCCCAGCTTGTCAATTTCAGAGAGGACCCAGCCTACCGAGCCATCACCACTGCAGATGAGTATTCGAAATGGATCGAAGCGACGAAATAAACGCAAACTGTAGCAAAAATAGGAATGGTAAAAAAAAATGAATGCTTGGACAAGAGTAAGCAAGAGAGAAGGAAAAGATGCATTGCTAGACCACCAAGAAAGGTGAAGGGGAAATGTATACATTTTAGTTATTTAGTTTGTATTTTTCATCATTAAAATATCATGCAGAAAACAATGAATATATGGTAAGTATTTCCAAATTCGACCCGCAAGAGAAAGACTAGCATCAAAAATATATGAGACACGTTCAATAAATAAGTATTTATTTATCTAATTTATTCTTTGGTACATATTGGCAAATAAATCAGCCATAGTACTGCCGTGTTAAGGAAAAACGCCGTATGAACACTAGAGTTGCCAAATCTCCTTAGATAAACTGTTTATTTTTAAGGAGAGTAATGAATATTTTTTTTGATATTTTCATAAACTTTAAGTGAAATTTCCAACAAAATTATTTGAAAAATTGAGAGAAAAATATTCCCAACTTTCCCAGAAAATTCTTATTTTATCTAAGGAAATTTGGCAACGCCTGAATGTTCATACAGCGTTCTTCCTTAGCACGGCAGAGCACAAGTCAATCATTACTTAATATTACTATTAAACTACAGGATACAGAGGTATTTAAGTATCCTATCTCTCTAAAATCTATATAAATGGACCAATTTTAAACAATTTAGGCTTAAAATTGACCTTAAGATGTACCGAGTTCAGAACAGTGAGTATCAAAATAATCTGACACAATTGGCTGCGGACGGGTCTATAATGTGCGCGGCAGCATGTGACGTTTTTGCTAAGAATCTATCGCAGCTTGATGATTTGTTCTCACCGTTTCTGGGGGGCAACCTGGATTTACCCCACTGTGTCTTTGTTGAGTTATGGGGTTAAACAACAAATCTACATTCCCTTGTTACAGAGCTTAATAAATGTGGTTATAGAGATACAAATTAAAAAGATAATTACCCTAAGTTAGGTCCGCCGGTTATGAGATCAAAAACTTGAGCAGGGTTGAGAAGCTGTTTGAACCTTCGCAGAAATTTTACTCCATGATTATCACCAGATTTTGAATTCACAAAAACCAAAAGAGGAGAAAATTCTCGAGGTCGAATAGTTTCCCAAGAATCATCAATACCTATGATCAAATATGATAGTATATATTAGACACAAAATAATTGGAAATTCACTTCCCAGATAAGAGATTTTTTGTATCCTTATTTTTTTGTTTTGGCGTATTTTGTTGATTATCATCACCAACCAACCAAAAAGTGATAATACTGACTTTTGTGGCATTTTTAGAGATTGAGAATATTTTCTGCAAATTTTCTTCATAAATTAATTTGATATACGCTTATTTCACATGTTCTTTTGGGATAAAAGGAAACTGTTCATGCAAGGTATTAAAACACCTATAAGATATGTATTAAAGATTTAGGGGCTGAACGAAATTCTGAACAGTCTGCATAAAAGATCCAAAATGTTTGCTTACATGTGGAGGAAAAATTGATTCTCTCATTATCTAGTTCTGATCATTCAAAGATTTATTTGTCATACTTTCAACTAACGTCAACATATAAAGGCCACGGCCCGATTAAGGAATCTGGCGCTGCAGGCTCATTTTCTTTTTTCTCCATTCATATTCTCAATCAAATTCAAAATTTGGCGCCCCCAAGAAGCTTGCGTCGTAGGCTTCAGCCTGGCCAGCCTGTGCGGTAAGATAAAGGCAGTGAATGATTTCAATCACTTTCAACATTTCACATACAAAATCGAGTGGCAGCAGCATTTTGGAAATTAAACTTACTTCATCAGGTCACGTTTCATTTTGTGCCCTTTGCACAGGTATATACTGAAGAAAAGACATCCTCTGCGATCAACAGTACTTACCTACACTATGAATTGCAGTTGGTGGTACAACACTAATTTTACAAGGGCCCATCATGCATACATCTTTATATCCTGGACGACACTGATCATGAACAGTTAATTTGCACCACAAACATCTCCAGTCTTGTAATCTGGCACAAAAAAAAAATCAAACATCAAAATTATCACCGAGCACACAGAATAGGATAAATATTACCTTCTGTCTTTTTCCAGACATAGGGGCAAATCTTTCCAACGAAGCAAACCCCTCTACTAACAATTGGACTGCATTTTGCAATTTGGAACTATAAATTCTGGCCCGGTTTAAAAACAACGCATGTGCCGTTAGTTTTCCTATGCACAAAAGTGTTTTCAGATAAGCCAGAATGTATGGTTCTAAGTTTCAAAATGCAGTCCAATTAGCACTTTCACTTAGGAACTGTTAGGCCTGATTGAAAATTATTTTGATTTGGCTATAAATTGCTGGCAAAAATCGGTAACTACGCACTCATCGTTGCAAAAAAAGGAGAGAGATTTGTTTCAGTGCATTCAGCAGCCTAGGAGTAGACTTGAATGTTCTTTTGTCTGGGAAACGACAATTTGTAAAGCCTGTCATTATTGTGCTAAATGAAAGCTGATTGTGATACATTCCACTCATTTATACAAAATAAACATTTTACAGAATTATCATTTTTTTTTTTTTTTGGTCTCCCATAAAACATTGATATATTCTGAAGTGATAAATAACATTTTGAAGCTTTGGAGTTCAAAGACATATCTTATCCTAATTATTTTTGTTTTCAATTACTGGCACTTATTTTATCATTAGACGGGATCTTTATCTCATCATTTTGAGTGAAGAGCGGCTCACAGTTAGTCATGGAAAAAGAAGGAATTTTTTTCAAACAAAATTTGAATAGGTGCATGCTTTTCTTCACCTTAAAAACCATTATTAAACGGATAAATCGACGGTGAAAGTCGGCAATCACATAACTCGGTTTGCGACGTCGCAGACTTCCTGTCATACTTTATTTTTAAAATGGAAAACTACTCAACGGCAATTCTTTAAAACTGTCATGATTTTTCTTCTCAATGCGAAGAAAATTCTGCAAAAACTTCAAGAAATAATATCAATTTGTTCTCCTTTAAAAAAATGACGTAGAGGCGGAGATTTTCAGACACCGCAAACGAGTTATGCGATTGCCGACATTCACCGTCGAAATGCTCTCTACTTCCTCTTGAGAATCTACCATTAACAGATACATAAGGAGCACTTTAAAACATGTTGGTATTTTTGTTACTTTCATTTTTTCCAAAAACAAAATTGAGATCATGTAACAATCAATAGTTACAAATTGAAAACTATCAAAAGGAGAGCAGGATCTATGATACATACCTCAAAACAGATCCACACGTTTTATCACAGACAGAACATTTTGAAGACACAGGAAGATTGCCTTCTATCCATTGATGCGGCATCAAAATATTCTGAAAATAGCAACGAATGATATGAGTGAATGTGAGCAATAAGAGTTGAATTTTGAAAATTGATAAGTTAACATGTTTTGTGGTGCTTTGACTCATTTAACATAGGTATCAAGTGGTCAGCCCCTCTCGGACTAGGCAGAAGATTTTCCGCTCATGAGGAATGTCCATACTTCCTCTTGCTGGACATTATGCAAGGTTGTCACTGAATTTACAAAATGAAATGGGCCTGTTGCAAACTTTTGCTAGAGCAAAACTAAGAGTTGTTTCCTACAGATAATGGCTCAAAAATCACGATGAGCGCATCGGCAAAGTCTGAAATGCACTCATAACTTCACAATCTGCGTAAGAAATTTGCGGTTTTTTGAGCTTCCCGCTTCGAAAACGATACTACGGTACAGGTGAACATTTTGTTAGAGGAGTCGTTCCATTGGCGACAATACTCATCATGGCCGACGCCAGTCCGCCAAAACACGTGTGATGGGACGAGATAACACTTGAACAGGATTAAACCATACAACAATCGGCGTGTTTACGTTCATATTTTCCTCGCCCGCCTTAATTGACCTTGAACTCTCCTCGAATTACGCGAGGAACTGCGCAAGCGTCGGCCATGATGAATATTGCCGACGATGGAGCGACTCCTCTAACAAAATGTTCACCTGTGCAGTAGTATCGTTTTTGAAGCGGGAAGCTCAAAATAACGCAAATTTCTTACGCAGATTGTGAAGTTATGAGTGCATTTCAGACTTTGCCGATGCGCTCATCGTGATTTTTGAGGCATTATCTATAGGAAACAACTCTTCATTCTGCTCTAGCAAAAGTTTGCAACAGGCCCATTCCCTGAAATTTCTCTGATTTCCCTGACACATTTTGGTGAAATTTTCTGACAATTGAAGATATGCCAGGTGGTTAAAAAGGCATTAGAAACAATTTTCAGGCAAAATTACTTTTTCGAAATGTCAAACCTATTCCAGGAAGCAAATGAAGGTAACTTAATGATTTTTCCCTGGCCTAGGAGTCTACTAAAATTTAATTTTGGATTTTCCTGATTTTACATAATATTTGAGATGAAATTCCCTGGTTTTTTGCGCCAGTAAATTGCCACTTGTTTGTAAGAAGAAAAAAAAAAAATATTTAGTGAATTTAATCAAATGTTTGAAAAATGCTTGAAGCACTTAGAATTTCCTGGTCCATGGCCAACTTTCCAGATATTTTCCCGATGACATTGAATTTCCTAACATTTTCCAGTTTTTCGATTTTCACTGACGTTACACACCCTGTCCTGACATTTCCCGGGTTTCCCTACAACCCTAACTGTGGCAACCCTGAAACGGCTTCCACGCCACCCTGTGGGCCGTAAAATTTGTCGACGTCAAGACCGAGACACCCTGTACGGGTACTGCGTCAGAGGGGGAACTGACCCGAGGATACGGCGGGGGCAAGGGCCCAGGAACCCTGTGCGCGATCCAGGGTTTGAAGATGAGGCATCGGAGATCATTTCCGCGAGTGAGCGTAAACGGCGCACGGTGGATCGAGTCAATTGGAGAGGTCGGACAAAATTTAGAAACTTTAAACGCTTATAACTTCGTTTATAAAAAAAACTTTGAGGCTGGTTCCATTGGTTTTCTCGTGAAATTGTCTTCTAAAAGAACCACCCCATTGAGATTTAAAATGTGACGAAAAAAACATCAATGTTTGCGGTTTTAGTAAAAAATTTCATGTCCAGGGTTCCTACTAAAATAGGCTGTCAAAAGTAAGTACTTTTACAGTACTTTTTCAGTATATTCTCGAGAAATTCAGTATATTCTCGAGAAATTCAGTATATTCTCGAGAAATTCAGTACCTTCTCCGACAGAAAAATTCCGTGCTTTGTCAGTGCCTCCATTTGACGAAATTAAAAATATTTTAAAAATTTGAAATTGCGACAAAAATGACAAAATTTTTTAAAAAAACTACCTTTTTGCGGAATTTCCGCATTTCTTCAGTACTTCCGGACCACCTTTGAAAAATCAGTACTATTTCCGGACTTTCCGAAAATTCCGGACTTGTAGACACCCTGCAAGTCCGACCTATAAGATTAACTCGTTCCACTGTGCGGCGGTGGAGAGGTGCAGTGGGAGCCAAGAAGATTGCGTGAAATGAGTAATGCTTGCTTGATGGACTCGAGTTATTAGATAATTTCGTTCGGACACTCCTCCCTCACCCACCCTCGTCGCCATCCCCCCACCCCCACCCTGCGACGCCCCAGCCCCATATCCTTCACTATAAATTCTATTTCCGCCTTCCGCGAGTCGTCCACGCTCATTTTTCCATTTCCCGCTTTCATCCTCTTTAACCGGAGCCGGGGCGGAGCGGCGCGGCGGAAACCGTGGATTCAATTTGAGTTAATTTATCGCCATTTATTTAATCCATCGGAAAGTAAGCATACGCCAAAATCCAACTCATCGCTTCCATTAAAGCCGTCCGTTGAGTGGGAATTGGAGCGACTCGTTCGCAACACTCGTCAGTTCCTGGACGATGCGCCATGCTTCCAGTCCAACAAAAAAGTATTCGTCCTGCAATCGTACACTGGAAAAAAAAACCACATTGGATCTAGAGTCCAGACTCTTGAAAACATTGACAAGAAAAAATACTCTTGATTCAATCAGATTTTTGCTTAAATCAAAAGAAAATCCGCTCAAATTAAGAGGCTTGGTTCTTGATTTAAGCTAAAATCCGATTGAATCAAGAGTATTTTTTCTTGTCGACGTTTTTAAGAGTCTGAACTCTAGATCCAATGTGTTTTTTTTTTCTAAAGTAGCAGGCATAAGTGTTGAATCCTTTCTTTTGGGGTGTCTAGCAATCTTCAAAAATAAACTTCCCTGATTTCCCATACAAAACCGGGAAAAAATTAAAATTCCCTGACAGACACTAGAATAATTCCCTGACATTCCCCAGACAAAAAGGAAAAATATTCCCAATTTTTCGACACGGTTGAACTGATAAGATGTAAATAAGACTTTGGTCATGTTTCAGAATTAGAATGTAAAAGATAGAGCAACATATATTGTGCTTAAACGTATACGAGATACGTTTGCCTCATTTTTGACATTTAAAAGACATCAGCGGAAATTCTGGTAGGAATTTTAGTACCGATTTCATTTTTCTGAAACTTGATTCATCATCAATTTTCAACAAACCAAAAAAATGTGTTTTTCGATTTTTCTGACACAGAAATCGCTTGCAAAATAAAATTCCCAGACATGCCGAATTTTTGCGGAATCCCTGACGTTTTCCCTGATTTCCCTGACACAAAAAAAATTCCCTGACATTTCCCGGTTTCCCAGGTCGCTAGACACCCTGCAGCCCTGCACTCGTGGCAAATTCGGCATAAATAGGGAATCTTCTCTTTCCACTACGCAGCATTACCTTCTTTGCCCGAGGGCTTAAAAAATGTCGTTCGAAGTTAGGGTGTTTCCCCGTGAAGACAAATCCCCACGTATCCGTCAAACAGTAATACTGCCGTGCTAAAGAAGAACGCCGTACAAATCTTCAGACATTGCCAAGTTTGCTTCGATTAAATAGAAATTTACTGAGAGAGTTGCTAATATTTTTCTTCTAATTTTTCCGACAATTTTGTCCGCACTTTTATCTACAACATCTGAATATTCCAAGGAAAAAAATGCATAACTTTCCTCAAAATTACGTATTTTATCCGGGAAATTTGGCAACTCTCGATTGTTCATACGGCGTTCTTCCTTAGCATGGCAGAATAGCGGGCATGGGTCAATGAAATACCAAGGTGTTTTATTTACTGTAGAAGGATGTACTTCAAAAGCTTAGAGAGTCTTCAAGTTCCCCAAAACACCGTGATAAAATGCCGCCTGAGTTTAGGTTGTCCAGGAACAAATTGTGCACATTGCTCTTGTCTACGGACCCTGGAAAAGTTGAATAACAACCTCTTGCAACTGCTGAGGCACCGCACAGCGTAAGGCCCAACAACTCACTCGCAGTCATGTCCAAACTTGGCGTTTCCGGAGGCGTTCTAAAAGCAGTTCGCCGGGCAAAAACAAGTTTCAATGTTTTATTTAAAATCTCTATCATGTTGATTTTCTTCAAGGTGCTCGTAAATGTTTACCGGAAAAGAGTGACGAACATTTTTTAATGAAGTTTTCAAAGAACACTCTTGAAAGAGCGAAAAAACTTTCTTGGAAATTTTGAGACGTGAGTATAATAAATTAGCTTTTTTTCTTAAAAATAAATATTACCGACGATAGAACGATGGTGATTTTTTCATCGTAATAAACGCTGAACAGACTTATTTAGTTTCACTTGCGGACAGTAGATTTATATTTTATTACTAGAAAACAGTAAAGCAAGAGGTCGAAAACAGTCTGCGGTTTATGTTACGAATGAACCTCAGCGTTTCATCTTTCCCACGCAGAGCGCCTTCAAGACCAACACGTAAATGATCGCTGACAGTGAGAGCAACTATATTAACGCTCCGGAGCGCATATTGCATAGCCGGCCAATTGAAGGCGTTTATGAAAAGTGCACATTCCTGCACTCTCTAACACAACGATTTGTTCCCAGCGACTAGCATTTCCATTAATACTCTCTTTTCTGACCAAGTTGGTTAGAAATGAAACAGCTCAACTAAATACCTCCTGATAACAATTATTCGAAGTTTAAATATAATGATGAGTATTCAGATTTTTCATTGACTTTCCTAGGTTTCCTGTAGGGAATTTCTGACTTGTGTGCGGGATTTGGGAGGACTTTTTAGCGGGCCGATTATTGAAATTGGTAGACAAAGCTATAGAAAAAGAAGACAAGAGGGATAAGGAGGGATCCTATTGGTGGACGAGAGTGGTTGAAATAGACAAATGAGGTGAGTTATAGACTAACTAACGGCAACCCACGAGAGACTCTATAGTTAGTCCATCATTTTCTCCCTTACTCTATAGGAATGACTCATTTAAACCAATGGGATCGCTCCGTACTCCCTATGTCTCCTTTGTCTATCGCCTTGTCTATCAATTTCAATAATAAGCCCGCAGGAACTTTTGGATGTATTCATGCTGAAAGAAACTATGTGGAAATAGATTACACTGAGAGGAACCTCAAAGAAAGTAGATTCTGTGTACATACTTCCTTGATTCATTTGTGAGTAGTTCCTTTTAGCTAAAATACGCCCTTTTCATCCTTCGAATCCCATCTATTTCAGAGGCGTGGCGTGCTTTGCGATACATCGATTGATGTGCCACTCAAACCTACAGAAAAAGATCGATTATCAGGGTGTTCGCAGCGAACACCTTAGTAATCGATTCTTTACCGTAGCTTCAAATGGCGAGATATCGATAATCGATCATTCACGCCACGCCACTGATCTATTTCTACCTTTCCCATTGATTTCAGCATCCACGCGTTCCCTTTTCCTCCGATTATTTTTACGAAAGCTGCATCATGAACTTGACTCGTACGATTTGCATACGTAAAAACCCGCAAATAAGAGCAGTTACTTCCTTCCAGCTGTGTTCTACCCTCCCACGACGTCATAGAAAAGGGCGAAAAAATGAGGAGGAGAAATGAAAGGGGGAGGGAAGCGAATAAAATATACGACTTTGGCCCTGGAGAGGACAATTTTGACTCGGAAGCTAAAATTGCATACCTGAAAAAGCCGTAACCCTTGATGACACGAGATCATAAAAGAGCGGGAGTAATTTCGGCGCTCCCGGAGACTTCTTTTTTTAAACGAGGCTACCACATAATTCTGAGAAACAATTTGCGCGCTCCTTTCTCTTCTTCGTTTACACTTTCTCTCACTTCTGGGGTCTGAAAATTCGGAATTTCTTTCTTGTACCATTCCCCGGGTTTCGAAATTATGTAGTGGGTAGTACGGTAGTATAGAATAATATATTTATTTTTAAATAAGCGAGAGTAGTAGTAGTAAGATAAGTTTATTATAAAGCGGTAAGGAAGTAGTAGTAGTAAAATAATTTTATTTTAAAGCGGTGCTTTAGCATCTAAGGCCATTTACACCTCTAAAGAAGGCAGTAATAAAGTAGTATTAGTAGTAAAATAATTTTATTTTAAAGCGGTGCTTTAGCATCTAAGGCCATTTACACCTCTAAAGAGGGCAGTAGAAGAACGAAATAAAGAAAGAAAGAGAGTAGTAGTAGTAGTAAGATAAGTTTATCACGGTGTCTAGTATTTTTTAATTCTGAAAAATTCCTGATATTTTCCTGATTTTTCGACGACTCCTGGCACGGTAGGCAAAAAGCAGCTAGAATTCTCCGCTGAGGAAGTTCGCGTAAAATAAATTCTGGATAAAAAGTCTGATTTTTCCGATTTTTTCCTGATCGGCCAAAATTCCTGATATTTTCCGGGTTTTCCTGATGCTAGACACCCTGTTTATTTTAAAGCGGTAAGAGAGTAGTAGTAGTAAAATAATTTTATTTTAAAGCGGTGCTTTAGCATCAGAGGAAGAACGAAAGAAAGAAAGTAGTAGTAGTAGTAAGATAAAGAAAGTAGTAGTAGTAAGATAAGTTTATTTTAAAGCGGTGCTTTAGCATCTGAGGCCATTTACACCTCTGTGTGTTTACATGGAAATCAAGGCTACATCAGTGAAAATACAAAAGGGTCGAGGGGGAAGGTTGAAAGAAAGAAAGAAAGATGGCGGGAAAGCTTACCCCATATTGATCCTCGATTATATCCCGACCGATGCTTGCCAGGGTGGTCCACTTGCAGTTGTCCAGCGTCTTCGTTTTGCAAGTTTTATGTATCTTCATCTTGCAGACCTCACAGCTGTAACCGTGCGAGGTAATGCCTGTAACAAACGATACAAACCTCATGAGAAGACAAGAAAAAGCATTGCAAATGTGGCCCGAACTGTACGTAACAGGGTAGTAAAATAGTGCTGGTCCACACTGTTTTTCCGGGAAAGCAAGCCCAAAAATTTCAATTAGAGTAAAAAAGTTGAGCTCTGATGGGTATCAGTATGAGGGGTGTTCAGCTCAGTCAAAAGCATTAAATCACTAAGCTGGGGTCACGCCGAGAGATCTATAACGTTTTGGGTCTTCTCATTTCATTACTTTTGACTCTGGTGTCTCATTAAAATTTTTGGAATTTTTGGCGCGTATACGTAGTATACCGCCTTTGCGATCGTTTCGACCCCCCCCCCCCCCCCCCCCC
>NW_017547211.1:748199-768622 GCF_001854935.1 Bemisia tabaci | reverse complement strand
GGGGGGGGGGGGGGGGGGGGGGGGCGCATTCTCTACCCTTATCTCTGGCTTTCCAGGAGAAAAGGTAATTTTTCTAAGGAACGCAGAAAAAAATATTCAATTTCACCCCACTTTTTTTGTCTATTTCGCAGTAGTGCCGAGTTTCCACGAACCGTAAAAATAATATGGACAACATTAACTAAAATCATGAGCGCCTTTCTGGATATTTTAATGACAGGAGACACTCTGTCCCGGTAATTTTTGGTTTCTCCAGAACTTTGATACTAGAGTCCCTTTATACTGAGAGTTAAGACAATATTAAAGGCTTGCTGCATGCAAGCGCGAAACAGGCGCTGGCGCCTACAAACCTAACAGAGATACTTCACGCATTGCGCAATGCGTGAAGTATCCCTGTTAGGTTTGTAGGCGTTTACGCGCGGGTCACGCTAGTTGCCCGTAGAGTCCCTTTATACTGAGAGTCACGACAATGTGAATCCATTTCTGATTAGTTCCCGTGTTTTAGGCCTTCACAGCGTCACAAACGGGAATAAAGATTACATTTTCACCGATTGCAAAGATTATAATCTGGAATGGAACGGGGAATTACGGGTTCGGCAAGGAATAAACGGAATGAGAGAAGGAACGGAGAAAGGAATTTGAGAATGAGTCGATCAAATATTATGAAAAACTATCACTTTGTGTGATCTTTATTCCAGTTTGTGACTCCATGAGCCGTGTTGTCTCAACTCTCTCTATAAAGGGCGGGACTCTAATCCTCTTTTTACTGTTTCTCCGTTATTTTTAAAAATTGTCAATCTCCTTGTCTTTCCCTCCTCCGCGTATTGAGTTTGAAAAAGTGAATGGGTTAAAATTAGGAGCATGAGAAGAAAGATAAGAGGACGCTGAGTAGGAGGGACTTGGAATCTTTCGGGTCCTTTAGGGGCTAGCAATTCTAAATATTAGGGTATAATTATAATATATGGTATAATTATACCGCAATTTTAAAAGGGAGGGGGGTTGTCTTAACTCTCAGTATAAAGGGACCCTACTTGATACCATAGAAAAGAGAGGGAAGAAAAGAAGAAAAAGCTCGCGGAAAAACTGGCCGAGATCTAGCCCACGTTCCATGAATTTGGCGGTGTGACGCAGCAGCGATCCGCCATGGGAAAAAGCATGCGGGTGCCAACATTTGCACAGGAGCGAAGTTTTCCTTTCCGGATGGTGCGAAGTAACGATTCCGTAATTGCGAGCCATGCTCATGTCCATGCATACGTGCCCCGCGTCCCGCATGATAATAGGGCTTCCCGCTCGCGCGATTTACTTTTTCAGTCTCAGCCCTCAGGGCCTCGGGGCCTCCGAGACGCAGAAGAACAACGAGAAAAAAGCGAGTCCCGGCCTTTTTACGCTCAACGCCATTCCCAAGTTTTCCCATTTAATCACAACTTTCCGACTTTTTTTCGCCGAGTTATCTTCCGTCTGGCGATAAGTTAGAAAGGACGCGCTGCCATCGGTAACTTTAGCAATCACGAAATTCCGTTGGAGGCCGTAGAAAATAGAACTCGCGGCTCCCTCCGACGGATCACACTCGCGACGACAAACGCAAAAATAAATCACATGATAAAGAACAAAATGACGGATGGAGGAAGACATCGAAATAACAATGGGCTCGCTGGGGAGTTGATTCCGCGACAAGTTTTACTACTTCGGCATGATTTCAGCGGAACATCCGGTTATGGAAAAAAAAATCATTCCGCAACTTACCACACTGACAAAAAAGATTGGTAGAATTTACCATTCCTTCACGCTGTACCTGTTTCACACAGCCTCAATTCAGAGTCAATTCTGCCAGAAGAAAGCTAAACGTTACTGTATATACTGGTAGCGGTAACCATTCCTCTGGCAGAATCGACTTGAAGATTGGTAGAATTTATTATTCCTTCATGCTAGGTGAAATACAGCGCGAAGGAATGGTAAATTCTACCAATCTTTTTTTTCAGTGCACCATAAGTCAGTTGAGGTGGTCCCAGGAACGAGTTTTGATGCTTGATTCTTGTGGAACAGCTAAAAATGCTAAGATTTGTCCGAACAGCAATTCTCTACGTTCAAAATTAACCGAGATATCGCGCTTTGAAAAATTCGGCTTATGACGTCATCCATGCACCGCGGTAGAAACGCACTTGGATTTATCAGTTAGGCAGACACACATTTGCACTGGTTCTTCAACGTGAAACTCGGATGAAAGCAAGGTGGGGGAAACCAAGGATGTTACTAGCGATGTGAATGACGTCATAGAGTGATTTTTTCAAAGCGCGATAACTCGCTTACCAATGATCGTAGAAAGCTGTTGTTTGGGCAGATCTTATTATTTTCAGCTAATCTACAAAAATCAAGCATAAAAACAATTCTGAGACGAGAGATGGTACACAAATTAATCTAAAATAATTAACAATTTCAAGGAAAAATACGTATGAATGTTGTCAAAAATATATATTCTATCCAGGGAAATTCGGCAACTCTCGAATGTTCATACGGCGTTTTTCCTTGGCACGGTAGTCTAGTGGTCCATTTTTGGATGACTGGAGCCCAACTTTGGTTCAGCGGGAACATTCATTGCTGTCACCGAAAGCTCGAGCGACTCGAACGAACCGGGATGTTTCCACCCTGCCAGTGGGAATGACGCCGGTCCCGGCCGAAAACTCGACAGAATTTTTGAGATCTATGACCTAAATAATTGGAGCGGACGCCTGAAAGGACCCAGAAATAATCGAAAACGTCGAGCGGATCGCGAGGGACCGCGGTTTGCGATTAAATTTAGAGATAAGAGCGCTCTCGAAGGCCAGTTCCGAATCGTGATTGAGGAGTTCGCGAGGAAACTAGGGTATTCGCGGGGGAGGGGGAGGGGGTCTGTGGGGCCAACCGGGGGGGGGGGGGGGGTTGAATGTCGGAGACACAGGAGACAAAGCGCGTCAAGCATTATTCGAAACAATAGTGGCGGTGACCACCGCCACCCCCGCCGCTGGAAAAAGGATAATAGGTAATTAAGGCCAAACGTGCTAGATTGCACTATCTATGGATAAATTCAGGAAATAAAGGTAGTAGTTACTCCGGAAAAATACTGGAACGGAACAGGACGTACGATGGAGCGCATTGCCCGGTATTCCGATCCCAGGATCGCGGCAAACGTGAGGTGAATCGGAGGGTATGGATGCGATCGAAAAGTAGAAACTTAAATCGATCGACGTGCTTCGATCGACTACTCTATGGATCGATCGACGAACCCGTGAATCGATCGAAAATTCTGTGACTCGATCGAGAAAAACCTGTGAATCGATCAAGAACTCCGTGAAACATCGACAAATCTGTGAATCGATCGACGCGAATGTCGATCGCGAATTCGATCGACAAATTACTAAAGAAACCGGTATGGATTAAAACGTGAACCGATCGACGTGATTCGATCGACAACTCTATGGATCGATCGATGAACCCGTGAATCGATCGAAAATTCAGTGAATCGATCGAGAAAAATCTGTAATCGATCAACAACTCCGGGAAACAATCGACAAATCTTTGAATCGATCGACGCGAATGTCGATCGCGAATTCGATCGACAAATTACTAAAGAAACCGGTATGGATTCGATCGACGTAAAGCGTTCGAAAAATTAAAACGTGAACCGATCGACAACTCTATGGATCGATCGACGAACCCGTGAATCGATCGAAAATTGGACGTATTTCTACCAAACAGACCTATGTGCAGGTGAGAAATATGGGGTGTGCTCTAGAAAGCTGCATAAAAAGCAATGTGGTCAGTGGGCGTGATTCCTTTTGAAGAATTGGAAAAGCGGGATATTACATTCTATCAAACAGACCTATGTGTCAACTGAAGGCGGAACTCATGAGCCGCGGGCATGGCAAGAGAGCGTTGTGGACAGGGCTCATGAGTTAAAGTGCCGCGACGACGATGTCCCCGCCGCCGCGCCCACCCTCGTTCGTTGCCGCTGACGTCACTGGCGCTTTATTATTCTCATTCGCTCTTACGGCCAGAGAACTAACGAGCACACCCCATATTTCTCACCTCCACATAGGTTTGTTTGGTAGAAATACGTCCAATTTTGTGAATCGATCGAGAAAAATCTGTGAATCGATCGACAACTCCGTGAATCGACAAATCTGTGAATGGATCGACGCGAATGTCGATCGATGAAAAAATGTGGAAAGCCGGCGCACAGTGGGTCGAGTCAATTAGAGAGGCAGGACATGAATTTTTCGGCTTCAAATTTTGGAATTTCAAATTTTGATGCTTATATAGTCAGGGTGTCTACTAGAAAAGGCTGGCCAAAAATCAGTACTGTTACAGTACTTTTTCAGTGCATTCCTAAGAAATTTAGTACCCTCTCAACAGAAAAATTCAGTACTTTTTCAGTACCCCCATTTCACGAAATTCGGAGGTTTCAAAATTTTGAATTCCTCGCTTAAATTTGCGACAAACATGAAAAATTTCCGGATCTTTTTGCAGAAATTTTGTTCTTTTTCAGTACTTCCGGACCGCCATTGAAAAATCAGTACTTTTTCCGAACTTTCCGGAAATTCCGGACATGTAGACACCCTGAGTCACAAATTCAATTGCAAGGGGTATCTTTGAAAGTAAATTTTATGGACAACCCATTAGAATCACTCTTGAACTTTTTTGTTTAACATTTTCGAAAATATAAGCTTTCAAAGTTTCCACATTGCCCGCCTTCTCCTATTGACTCACCCCAGTGTGCGGCGGGTGGGCGCGTGCAAATTTGGAAGCTCGGAAGATTCTGCACCCCTGTCCTGTGGTTCGGGTCTAGGTACATTCAACTCTGGGAGTCAGCTAAAAGGCCTAGAGCCAATCACAGAGCGGCAAACATGGCAATTCTCTCCGCGTATGGGCCTAGTGGTCGCGGGCGACACGATCTAACAATAAGTGAAAACTCGACTCGGAAGTTAACTTGACACTCCGAGTTCCGCAACTCGAACGGGGAACGGCGGAACGTGTACGACGGAAAACTTGGAATAATTAGAGTGGATTTAGAGACAGAACTAATAAGACTCGCGGAAAAAGTTGGAGATCCAGGCACCACAGCCCCGGGCGGGCACAATGAACCGTCCTGCGGCAGTTCGCATTATCCATTACAAGTTCCGAGTTCCAACTTGGTCACAGGAACGAGCGACGGCCAGACAAAGGCGGCTCAAGATAGCTCTCGGACCGGAATATCAAAATATCGACGGAGCTTAATGAAATCACGGGAATAGGACACTCAAAAGAATATTAAAGTACACACAATGAAGTGTTACCGAAATTGCTAAAATGCCGAGGAGCTCGCCGTTCTGTTCGTAAAGTCAACCACCGTCACTTTCTACTTACAAAGCCCTTGTTATAATCGAGATATTCCAGCCGGATATGATTCCCGGTAAACTTTTATTTTTCCTGGCGTCACCAAGAACCCTATTTTTGGACAATTTCCAGGCGGAATCGTCAAAAAACAGAGGATTTGAGCCGAACATAAAACAGGCCAAGGTGTCTGATTTTTTTCATTATGGGAAATCCTGATTTTTGACTGCTAAATCCTGATTTCGTAATTTTTCCAAATCCTGGCCATTAGATCAAATTCTGACTTCACACGAGGCGAACATCGAACGGCCGAATTTTCTCAAGTCCTGATTTTACGACCAATGACCGATTTTCCCTCAAATCCTGATGAAATCGGGATTAGATCCTGATTGACCTCAAATCCTGATAGAATCGGGAAAATAGAGAAAATCCTTATGCTGGACACCCTGTAGACGGAGATGCGAGTGTGAAATTCTATAGAGATAGTTGCATGACGATAATTATTCGAAAAAACAGAGGGAATAAAAATGAATCGAACTATAAAAAAATTGGTTGAGAAAGTAGCATAGAATTGAAGAGCCAACGACAGCGGTTGGTTCCTTCTCTAATTATTTGAGCTTTGCAAGTGTGTTGGCTGTGCGGCCGAGGGTTGCAGGTTATGGTCTAGTGCCGCACAGTGGATCGAGTCAAGAGGGGAGGTCGAACAAAATTTGGAAGCTTTAAACGGTAATAACTCCGTTTATACAAAACTTTGAGGTTCTAAAAGTGGTTCCATTAGTTTTCTCGTGAAATTTTCTTTCAGTAACACCCCTTAAAATGTAAAATGTGACGAATAAATCATCAAAATTTGCAGTTTTGGTCAAAAATTTAATGTCCGACCTTGCTAATTGACTCGATCCACTGTGTGCCGTAGCGGAGCCCGTGCTCCACCAATACGAGGGGTGGATTACGGAATCCAGTTACAAATTAATACGAGCATTTATCAACGTCAACCGCTATTTAGAATTGCTAGCCCCTAAAGCACTCGGGAGATTCCAAGTCCCTCCTACTTAGCGTCCTCTTATCTTCCGTCTCATGCTCCTGCATGTAACTCATTCACTTTTTCCAAACCCTACACGCGAAGGAGGGAAAGACAAGGAGATTGACCATTTTTAAAAATAACGGAAAAACAGTAAAAAGAGGATACGCGGATTAGAGTCATGCCCTTTATAGAGAGAGTTGAGACAACACGGCTCATGGATGTCGCAAACGGGATTAAACATTACACAAATCGGAGTTTTTTGTAATGTTTGATCAACCCATTCCCGAATTCCTATCTCTGCTCCCTCTCTCATCTCTAGAAATTGTGGGCAAGTTTATGGCTCGCTGCGGCGCGGCGCAGCGCGGCGCGCTGCCAGCTCGAAACGCGCACTTACGCCTACAAACCTAAGGGGATACTTCAAGCATTGCGTAATGCGTGAAGTAGCCCTTTAGGTTTGTAGGCGTCAGTGCACGTTTCGCGCTAGCAGCACGCCGCGGCTCTCCGGCAGGCAGGTGGGGACCGATGTTTTGCGGGGAGAGCTCCCTGGCGGAGAAACTCATGTATAGTGTAATTTTCTTTCTTTTTTTCTCTTTTTTTTTTAGATTTTTAATTTTTAAAATTACACACTGGTCGTGTGAACTAATTAGTGAACTCTCAACGCGTATAGAGTAATTTTCTCACGTATAGAGTAAGTATTGAGTATCGTGTGATCGGGCAATTAAAATTTCCCGTAACCAATGCAACATAAAAACGTTAAAATCTTAGATAGGAAATGATTTCGGTAATTTTCGATGCAGGCCCTTAAATTCGTACTTTATTCAGTGGTCCATTACTGGTGCGGATCGTTGGGGTTAAACGACAGCCATAAGTACAGTTGGGAATGACACACTGCCACCTCACCATCGCATCGGGGAGGAAAAACGCGATATTTACAGAACTGACGAAGAGTGACACAGGCACGCAGCACGTCGAATCGAGATCTCGGGACCGATCATTCGGATTTCAGAGGGAAAATCGCTCCCGACTCAAAATTAATAAAATTGACGGTAGATCGGATGCGGCTGTCGGAAGATGCGACGAATAAAGATCGGGGCCACTAGGGGAAGCGAGAGGGCAAGGAGAAGGGAGGAGACCACGGACCGGGGGGGGGGGGGATATTTTCTTCTTTTTTGACAGATTTCTTGCTCTCGTCTCTTGAGTGCCGATCCCGGCGGGTGACAGCTTTTAAACGGGAATGCGTTAAAATCAAATTCTTGTTCCAGGGATTCGCGCCGCACGCTCCTGCCGCCAGACGGACGTTGCCGCGACCCGAAAACCCCGACTTTCCCATCCGCTCCGTCGAAAAGCCCGACGCAATCTTCGAGAACTTAAACATCGGCTTTCAGAGGGAACCGAAAGTATCGCCGGCGGAGTCGAACAGCGCTCAATCGTCGGCGAAGATTTTTTTTCTCCCTCCGCAGGGAAAGAGGGAGCGGCAAACGAAAACAAGGCCCCGAGAACCGACACATTACTTCGTGAAGGTTGTAAGGGAAGCTTTGACGTTTCATAATGAACGTCCTTGCAGCGATGGACACGGATCTAGACTTCGGTCTTGGGTCTCGAGAGAGCAGGGTGTCTGGCAATCTTCAAAAATAAAATTCCCTGGCGTTTCCCTGATTCCCGGACGAAACCGGGCAAAAAATTAAAATCCCCCGAATAAAAGGAAAATATTCCCAATTTTTCGACACGGTTGGACTGATAAGATGTGAGTAAGAAATTGTTCATGTTTCATGGATAAAATGTGATAGAAAGAGCAAAGTCTAGCAATCTTCAAAAATAAAATTCCCTGACATTTCCCTGATTTCCCAGACAAGAGCGGGCAAATATTAAAATTCCCTGACAGACGGAAAAATAATCCCCTGGCATAAGGGAAAAATATTACCAATTTTTCGACACGGTTGAACTGATTAGATGTAAGTAAGAATTGTTATTTGTTTATGGATGAAATGTGATAGAAAAAGCAAAATATATATGGTGTATAAACTAATACTCGACACGATTGCCTCATTTTTTTTAAAAAAAAAACACCAGCGGAAATTCTGGTAGAAATTTTAGTATCGATTCCATTTTTCTGAAACTCGATTCATCATCAATTTTCGACAAAAAAACCCCCCCATAGTTTTCGATTTCCCTGATGCGAAAATAGCTCGCAAAATAAAACTCCCTGACAAGCCAAATTTTTGCGGATCTCCTGATGTTTCCCCCGATTTTCCTGACATAGGAAAAATTCCCTGACATTGCCCGGTTTTCCAGGTCCTGGAGAGGAATATTTTACACCATCCGAGACCTCACTTCAATAATAAGATTTGCCGTACCCTGCCTCCACGAGAAGAACAAGAAGGAAATAGTGAAATAATCACGAGCCAGTAAAAACAGGGCGAGAGGTAAGAGGGGGAGCGGAGAGGAGAATTATAATTACCGAAACTTTTGATCTCGGAGCATTCGACGTTCGCGCGGTGGATTTAATTTCCAGTGGCGTGGAATTTTTTGCGATATATCGATTGTTATGCCATTTAAACCTATGGAAAAGGATCGATTAACAGGGTGTTCGCAGCGAACATCTTAATAATCGATTCTTTACCATACGCTTAAATGGCAAAACAATCGATACATCGCAATTCACGCCACGCCACTGTTAATTTCTGAGTCTTTTCATCACTCAGTCGAGATGCTTAATTGCAATTCACTTACCAAGAAAGATCAACAACATACAGTTCTCGCGCGGACGAGAAGTACCTACAGTAAAGAGTCAGTCGGGGAAATGCCTATTTAACGGAAAGTCGATTCACAACGAAAAAAAAAACCGGATATTTTTCCGACTTTTCCCACAGAGAGAGAGAGAGGTGATTCGATGGACGCGATATTTTTTGTCGACAAGCGATCTATCGCATCGATTAGTTCTATTTTTTTTAGCGATTCGTTATTTTTCTCGAATTTTAAGATCGCAATTCTGTTGTCAGGATGAGAATAAAGAATTCACTTACCAATTTTGATGGACAAATTCAACTTAATAAAGGCGTGTTTTTTAGAGGAAAAATATCGCATTCGATACTGATATCGAACCCGCACTCGAATACGAAATTTTCTCTCTAAAAAAACCAAGCCTACGTTGTGTTGAATATGTTTGTCAAGATTGGTAAGTGAATTCTTTAGTCTCCTGATAATAGAATTGCGATTTAAAAATTCGAGAAAAATGACGAGTAGCTGAAAAAATGGAACCAATCGATGCGATAGATCGCAAGTCGTTTTGACACAAAATACGGCGTCCATCGAATCACCTTAATGCTCGTAAAGACTGATGATTGATCAGTGGATGGCTCAGACTGGATATGATATTCCCTCCGGCGGGCTGACTGATAAAATTGATAGACAAAACTATAGATAATGGAGACATAAGGAGTATGGAGCGATCCTAATGGTTGAAATGGGTGGTTTTTATAGACTAAGGGGGTATATGATGGAATAACTAAAGGGTCTCTCGTGGGTTGTCGTTAGTTAGTTTATTACTTACCTCCATTGTTCATTGCAACCACCTGCTTCCGCCAATAGGATCCCTCCAAATCCCTTTTGTCTTCTTTGTCAATAGCTTTGTCGATTAACTTCAATAATCAGCCCACAGATGAGCAATGTTCCCTACAGATCTACCCGTTTTCGTTATTTCAATCGGGCAAGGTAATTAAAGATATGTGAATTTAGCTTGTTAGGATCTTTCGGGCGCAAACATCGAAAATTTTTCTTGTCGTATTTTAGAAATTTGAAATAATTTCTGATAATGCTGGTAGATTCAATACTTCTATGGACGTATCATTCGTAGCGTAAAATAGAGGTGACACCGGTTTCAAGGGAAGAATCAAGAGAAAAGGGATACAAAGGGGAGTCCTTTTTTCCATACAAAGTGACTCTGCTTCGGTACAAAATAAGAGATAAAGGGAAAAAGAAAGAAACATTTAATAAATCTTTGAAGGCTGCAGTTACCAGGCTGTTTATTATTCATGACTACAGCCCTGTCACCCGTCCCACCTTGAAAACGCTCCTGCTTAGGAAAACCTTGTGGTAGATGGGAGTAATGTAATATGTGAGGTGGGAGCAACCTTCTTGCGGAAACGATATTTTTTGACGTCAGAGAGCCTAGTCAAAATAAAAGAAAAGAAAAGATAAAAAGAGGGATTAAGGCAGCGCCCGTCTCGAGGTGGCTGCTCTCAGTTTCTTGGATAATTTAACTTAAGTTCAAAGTTCAAAATAAAGGGAGTAACTAACATCTTAAAACCTGAATAAAATATGCATCAAAACTTTAATAATACTGCATTTTCCGCTTCAAAATTTTGACAAAAAGGATATAGTTATAGAAGTGAACTAGATATAGAATAGGTACGGGTTTTTTTTTTTGTACTTTTTTCTGTTTTTTCCATTTTTTTTCAACCAAAGAACAACGGTTTTTCCAAAGTTAGTCAATTTTTCAATTCAAACATGTCGCCGTTTCCATAAAATAGTTGGGTTGTTTTTGTCCTTTTATGTCAGTGCATGACCGCATGAAGAAGAGGGGTGGGGGGCCTTAAAAAATACTACTATCCCTGTGGTTTATCAAAGTCGTCCTTTTTAAACACCTAAGAGACACATCGACGGTGTAAGTCGGCAATCACATAAATCGTTTGCGGTGTTTGAAAATCTCCGCCTACATGTTATTTTTTAAAGGAGAACAAATTGACATAATTCCTTGAAATTTATGCAGAATTTTCTTCGCACCGAGAAGAAAAATCAAGGTAGTTTTAAAGAATTACCGTTGAGTAGTTTTCCGTTTAAAAAATAAAGTGTGATAGGAAGTCCGCGACGTCGCAAACCGAGTTATGTGATTGCCGGCTTACACCGTCGACATTTCTCATCCAAAGGACAGGCCATGGTTTCTTTTATCAACCTCCTTTAAAAACAATGACACCTGCCGGTTTCCAAAAAAGATAACTAGCTACAAATCCCTCTCGAGCACCTTTTATTAATGTCAGTCTATAAGTCTATAAAATGTCTGAAGATGGGGAAACTAATAAGAAAGAATCGGTGATGTACTCTACTTTTGGAGACACCCTTGAGATCTGCTTGACGTTATGAAAACAAAAGTGTAGGACACACGGAGTATAAGGTCACGCTATTAAATTGGACGAAGGTGAGGGAGAAATGAAACGGACACATAGAAAATGAAAAGTGCGTGGCCTGGCGCTGCACTCGGTGGAATTGAAAAAATAGAGAAGCAGGAAATAAGAAAAAAGCGACAGGAATCGAAGTCGTGCAGTGTCGGTGCTTTTATGGATTACATTTTGCAGTAAGAAACCACTATGTCTTGTCCATTTTAGAAACAACATACATGCCATTGGTTTCCCTATGCAGATAATGTGCTTTTATGGAAGAGCCAGAGATAGCGGTTCCTTATTGCGAAATGTAATCCATACGTACAAAAAAGCGCGTCGTTGCAATATCATAACCAAACTTGCTCAGTCCATAATTTTCATTGAGTTATCGTGCCTGGCATCTAATGGATCTCAGAGCCCAAGCCGCAATTAGTTTAGTTCCTTTTGATTTAAATATGCACTGGAAAAAAAAAATACATTGGATCTCGAGTCTTGACTCTTAAAAACATCGACAAGAAAAAATACTCTTGATTCAATCAGATTTAAGCTTAAATCAAGAACCAAGCCTATTAATTTGAGCGGATTTCCTTTTGATTTAAGCTTATCCTTATTCCTTAAAATCTGATTGAATCAAGAGTCCTTTTTCTTGTCAATGTTTTCAAGAGTCTGGACTCTAGATCCAATGTGTTTTTTTTTTTCAGTGTGCGCAATTACTGTAATAACTGTAATCTGTACTCAGAAACCCCGCGTCCAAAACCCACTCATTTTGAAAGATGGTGTTTTTTTTTTTGTTTTTTTTTTTTCCCCTCCTCAAATGAAGGAAAAATTCCAACACCTCGGTGAATGAGAGTAGCAGATCGGTATCGGAAAAATCACCGAAAAAATTCGCCAAGGCCGAAATTTCATGAAAACGTCCTTCACAAACGTGTTCGCTCGAATCCCTCCCATTTAACCCTGGGCCGAACGAACGCCTCGCGAGCGGGGAAAAAGGCAAGGGTGTAGACCTCGGAGGTTTCCAGGGAATTCGCCCNGGGTTGGCTTTAAAAACTCCGCGAAAAAACTTTGCTAATGGGCCTAATCCGTGCATGTAGGTCGACCCCGTTCCGCCTCTTTATTCAAACTTAAAATCCCACTCGGTCTCGGTGCCCGAGTCCCTCGTCGGAACCGAAACACGCCGCGGCGAGACCCGAAAGCAGGATCCCCGCCTCGTTGATTGGAAGCGAGCAATAAAAGGATACTCAAGTACCGTGGGTGTAGTTCCCGCGGAATTCGGGGAAGATTATTCAAATGTGAACTTGTCGGAAGCTCCTCCGATGATGGAATTACGCGATTACCCCGCGATTTTATTTTCTGGCACCAAAAAATGGGAAAATACGAGAGGAAGAAGAAGAAAAAAGGAAAGAAGGAGAAAAATAAGTAAAAGAAGGACAAAAAGAGAGGGAGAGGAAAACAGTGAAAGAACAGTGAAAAAAGAGGGGAAAAAAGAGGGAAAAAAGAGAAAGAGGGAAAAAAGAGAAAGAGGGAAAAAAGAAAAAGAAGGAAAAAAGAGAAAGAGGGAAAAAAGAGAAAGAGGGGAAAAAAGAGAAAGAGGGAAAAAAGAGAGAGAGAGAAAAAAAGAGAGAGAAAAAAGAGAAGGAAGAAAAACAGAGAAAAAAGGAAAAATGAAAGAGGAAGAAAAAAAGAGAGAGAAGAAGAAATACATTCGTTTTCTCCAATTCTTTTCATTACCGGAGTATCTACTAAAACAGGTTGCCCAAAAATCAGTACTTTTACGGTACTTTTTCGGTACATTTCCAAGAAATTCAGTACCACCACAATAGAGAAATTCGGTACTTTTTCAGTATACCTCCAATTGACGAAATTCGGCAAATTTCAAAAATTTGAATTTCCCGCTCAAATTGCGACAAAAGTGAAAAAAAAATGACAAAATTCCGGATCTTCTGGCGGAATTCCGTTCTTTTATAGTACTTCCGGACCGCCCTTAAAAAATCAGTACTATTTTCGGACTTTCCGGAAATTCTGGACTTGAAGACACCCTGATTACTCTTCCTTTCTTTCCTTCTTTTCTTTTTCTCCTATCAATTCCTACCCAATTGTTCCTTTTCTTCGTTCTCCTTACTTTGTATCAGTTTTCTCCCCCTCCTCCTCTACTCACTCTTCTCCTTCTTGCTATTCTTATCCATCTTATTTCTCTTCTCCCTCCTCCTCTCCTTTTTCCTTATGCTTCTTGATCTTCCACTTTCTGCTGCGTCAGACCTGTTCATTGGAGGGATTACGCCACGATTTTTTTACGCTCGCTCAATTTTGCGGAGTCGAAGGTGGGTAGGGGGCTGTGGATGGGAGGGAGGAGGGAGAAATGAGCATCGAATTTTCCGTACACAATGACCTTTGCCGCACGTGTAATGATCCGAAACTACAACTGCCGGGCGGATTCCGCCTTGGGGCTCCGGGCTCAGGGCTTCGCTTCGCCCCGCAGAGGTAAAGCTCTGCTCAAGCTTGACCGAGGCCTCCTCCCTGGAACGAGGGATGCAACCGTACTCGAAAGGATTATCCCTTCAACCAGAACAACCGAAATAATTCCTCCGCCAAACCAAAAATGAATCCCAATAAAATGATGGGAAAATAAACCCAACCGATTTCGGAATATTCCGAGCCTCTCGTGTAATTTGTTTACCTAGTTTTCTTCTGGTCCTCGCTTAACAGAAACTGCTGGAAATTATGCCCGAGGAAAGATTTTTTTTTTCTTATTCTATTTTCTTTCTCTCTTATTTCAAGATTCAAGATTTCATTCAAGAAATGTACGCCAATAGTTTCCTTTGATTTTATTCATTTTTACGTAGTTCCTTATAGCATAAATACGTCTAAATTTCCAACAGTCAAGTTTGAATTGTCGTCGCGATACCAAAGTAGGCAGTGAAAACTCGATATCCTTTACCGATGGGCTGAATATTATAAATTTGAAAGATGTTAATGAATACCCTCTACTTGATGAATTTTTTTTGTACCTTCATCTTCGGACTATTTTCTATCACGCGAACTGACGGAACAATGCTACTTTTTTGTGTGTTTAAACAGGTTCAGTGCGAAAATGTTTTCGAATTTTTCCTTCAACGTTAGTCCAGAATGCTTCGGTGACTGCCATACGAATAGAAACTCAAGTCTTATTGTTTTTTCTCAACTGTAGATTTCATGGAATTTAACATTCTAGGAGTTACAGTGAATCGAGAAAGCCGGAGAATTCTTCGCAGCTTAGTTTGCTAGCACTATAACAGAGGGTTCAGGGCAGATGGACGGCATTTCTTAAGCGCATGAATAGACCAGGAACAGGATCTAAATCAAAAGCACATGGCGCTTGAAGAATCATTTACACGGGGCATCATGGAGTGGAGAGATTTATGAAAAGACGTGCAAAAAGTACAAAAGATAGGGCAGTTATTCTGTCGCGCTAAGGAAGAACGCCGTATGAGCCTTCAGACGTTGCCAAGTTTCCTTCGATAAAAACTTAAATTACTGGGAAAATTGCGGATATTTTTTTCCAAAATTTTCAGACGATTTTGTACGCAATTTAATCTAAAACATCTGAAAATTTCAAGGAAAAATATGCGCGAATGTCGTCAAAAACACATGTTTTATCGAGGGAAATTTGGCAACTCTCGAAAGTTCATACGGCGTTCTTTCTTAGCGCGGCAGTATTCCGGTCTGGAGAGTGGAGTCCAGGACAATAAAAGTCGACTCAGCTCCTCCTTTTTGTTCTCTCCGCTGCCCGCCCCCGCCCTTCGAGGGCTTTTATCCTTTGCTACAACTTCTTCCATTCAACGCGGTAACTTCACCACTTTGGACGGAACTTGCAAACACGTCGTGAAGACGCTGTCGTCAAATAAGGCTCGCGATTTCCCGGATCGTTCCTCCGAATTTCGACTCCGTCGCGCGTCCACCGAGAGCGAAATTCGTCGCTCCTCTGGCGTAAGGGCGTATCTCGACTTTCGCATGAGCCCAGAAAAGTGTGGATTTATACGCAAAACAAAGCTCAAGTGTAAATTGGGATACGGCAGAGGGACGACAAACATTGACTAAAAAATCAAGTTTTCCGTCAAAAAATACCCCCATTTGCGGACTTCGACAAAAATCGATCGAACAGGAGCTCTGCGTTCGCTAAATTGGTGAAATCTTTTTACTTCAAACAAACAGAGGACACTCAGTGCGCCTTCAACAGAGGCGTGATACTCCACGCATTGCAGCAAAGATGGTTTAGTTGCTGAACCCAACGTAACCCAACTTGAGCCGGCACCTGTCGCTGGTAGGATGCATTTTACTAAGAAGATTAACAAATCGATACTTCCCTAAGTAGTTTCTTCCATTACGCTACTCTCTTACGCTGCTCCTGTCAATTTATTGCGAAAAACGGAGTGTGCTCTTCGTTCAGCGAACCTAACGGCAGCAAATCACCTGATATTCAAGTTGCGAATAAGAGAAAGAGAGGGATACAACATTAACAGATCACTCACCCAGTTTATTCGTAACTGCGGGCCGATTATTGAAATTGATAGACAAAGCTATAGACAAAGAAGACATAGGGCGTATGGAGCGATTCCACTCGTTGAAACTGGTGGTCTTTACAGACTAAGAGAGAAAATGATAGACTCGCAACCACCCGCTCCCACCAATAGGATCCCTCCATATCCCTTTCGTCTTCTTTGTCTATATCTTTGTCTATGAATTTCAACGATCGGCCTCCTCAGGGCGTACCACCCGAGGCAGGCGTTAGGCGTTACTCTAATGACTTTATACTATAGAGTATAGTATAGATATATTATATGATATGGGTTAACTTCTTCTTCCTCCCTCTCCCCCACTCTTCTCTCTTTACTTTTTTCTATCTCTCTTTTTCTGTTACTCTCTGTCTCTTCCTTTAAACTAACTTTAAAAGACCAAATAATAGAATTATGCCCATGTTAAATATTTGAACTTATAATGAAACATGGTGGGAGGAGTAGCGTATAAAATGAGTGGGATTTTGGGGAAAACCTCTGTGCTATACATGTTTACAGGTGGTTATTTACATTAAGGGTGAGCCTCATTTCAGGGGCACGTGGAACTCGTCATCGCAGCCGCCAAAAAAGACAGCTCCGCATCTCCGTCTGTGCACTCTAGATAATTAAAAAGGCATTTTGAGGCAAAGGAGACCTGCGGGAGCGTGCAGCGAGAACCTACGTCGACCTTTTTGATCAATAATGAAATCAGTAAAAAATACCTTCATCGCTATATTACTGAGTTTTCATCAATGTTTATTCTCAAGGTAAAACCAAGGATTTTTGGGTGAAACTTTCAAAGATATTTTTTGCTAAATATACCCCGAATTATAAAATTAGCTCTCCGAGCAAGCTTCCATTTTTCACGGAAAAACAGAGGTAGGGGTTAAGTCCCAACTGTTGGATGATATGGAAATTCCCAATTTATTGTGGTAATACCCCGATTAATTGTGGTAGTATCCCGATTAATTGTGGTACTATCCCGATAAATTAGGTTACTAACCCAAATGTTGCGGTACCACCCCAACTTGAGTTGCGGTGCTTCCAAAATTAATTGGAAATGTCCATATCATCCAACAAATTTTGGTAGTACCACAATTTTAGGGGATAACCCCTTACACTTTTTTTTCCGTGTTGAAAGTTTTCGTAACAGAGTGTCGGTAACATCAAGAAATCAAATACTGAGCTATTAGCCGATTTTTACTACAATGATAACTCTTGTACTTCGTTTTTTGATTGAAGCATGGCCTAATTTACTTTTCATTGTCATAAAAATTCGCTATTAGCTGAGTATTTTATTTGATTTCATTATGAGTATAGCCGAAAACTGAATAATTTCGTTAGCATCGAGTATTTTACGTAGAACTTTAGGTACACCATTCACACATCTTGATTAGAGTACCTATATAGGGAGAGTATGGACACGTCGACAATTTTGAGGTTGGGTGATGGGACTCTTAGACCCCAAAAGGATAGGCAATCTATGAATTCAAATTATCCAGAGTGATTTATAATCACAATTGTAGAGTCCCTTTATACCCAGAGTTAAGACAACTCGATTATCAGCTGACTCGCAGCCGGCCTTGGCTGGCCATGGAGGCCGAAACGAGTGCACCCAAACGAACGATATTGAGGGATAAGGATCAGGAATCCTGCGATGTCTGTCACACAAAAACAACAATATCAACAAATTGATCAATTAAAAAGAAAATGAGATTGGTTTGTGAATAATTTCTTATTCTATTTTCATTTTGGACCGATGGAAATAACAATTTACTCTTGATAAACCACAATTAGGTAATGTTTTCATTATTCTTGTTCACATTCGAGGTACCGCCATCTTGGTGCACTCGTTTCGGCCTCCATGAGCGAGAACCAATCAGAATTGGATTTTTTTTTAGGCCACTTTCAGGCCAACCAAAAGTGAGTTGTCTTAACTCTGGGTATAAAGGGACTCTACACAATTGTTGGGAACTGTCGTTGGTAAGGCACGTATTAGACTTAGTTTTTGCATAAATTTTCTCGTTTTTGCGGAAAAATGCTTACTTATGAATTTTCTTGTCCATTTTCGTTTGATATTGGAGTCTAAAGATTGACAGTGACATTTTTCGTTTTCAAAGGTTACCTACCCTTTTGGGCCCTAAGAGCTACATATTTCGAGTTGTCCATACTCTCCCTCTATAGGTACTCTAATCCTGATGATCTGTTTTAAAAATTCTACCATGTTACCTGCTTCTGACAGTCCGGTGCGAGAGAGGAGAGATACGTTAAGAATTTTTAATCCTAAGAAAAACCAGGTCATCGAGGACGAAATTATTATGCCCCCATAAAATTGTAGACATGGGCGAGGCAAGGCCTCGCGGAAAAAGGGAAACGACGAGAAAGAATATAAAAAGAAACATAAACAGGCCTAAGTTCATAAATTACAGTGGATTTAGCCCCCGTAATAGTTACTTTTGATACTGAATAATATCTGTACACAAATACAAGGTGAGAAACCAAGCATAGTGCTCGCTCTATATCAGCGGCGTGCTTTGATTGCGATGTATCGATTGATCTGTCATTTAAATCTATAGAAAAGGATCGATAAATAGAGTTTTCGAAACGGACACCTTATTAATCGATTCTTTACCATAGTTTCAAATGGGGGAATAACGATAATAATCGATCATTTACGCCTCGCCTCGCTCTCTACCGCGGCACTACATGACGAGCACGCGATAGTGAGCATGCTTTTTGAATTTCAGAGAGCACCTATCCGTAGAAATGATTATTGGATTTTTCAAACGTCCTACGTGTTTTGCATGAACTTGGGTGATATTTCTTGTCATGTTTTAATTTTTAAAGTAGCGGGTGTCCTTTTGCCGTGGTTGTTCCTCCCTCTGATCGATTCACGACTTTTAGGATTTTCGAATGGAGATGTTGCATGTGTGAGGAATTTGCGATTTGACCATTGATTCTTATGTAAAAGTTCGCGAAAAACACGATGGTGCCACTGGTTTTCTATGAAATCATCTCCCAAGCTCAAAAAAAGCTCTTAAAGTGAGGCCAAAATGGAGGGGATATCCCACCCTACCCTGAGAGTCCACCTCTACATCAAGACAAACTCTCCATGCAAAGGTAGGGAGCAAATACATTAGACGGGTTGCTGTGTTTTCAGTTTTGGAGTCCCCGAATAAAGTGGCAACCCTGCTAATGTATTTTCTCCCTACCTTTGCATGGAGAGTTTGTCTTGATGTAGAGGTGGACTCTCAGGGTAGGGTGGGATATCCCCTCCATTTTGGCCTCACTTTAAGAGCTTTTTTTGAGCTTGGGAGATGATTTCATAGAAAACCAGTGGCACCATCGTATTTCTCGCGAACTTTTACATAAAAATCAATGGTCAAATCGCAAATCCCTCACACATGCAACATCTCCATTGCATGCGAGGGCGCCGCACAGTGGATCGAGTCAATTGGAGAGGTCGGACATGAAATTTTTGACTAAAACTGCAATTTTTTATGTTTAATTCGTCACATTTTAAATTTTAAGGGATGCTCATTATAAAGAAACTTACGCGCAAACCAATGGGACCATTTTTATGACCTCGACATCTTGTAATAACGGAGTTATAAGTTTTTAAAGTTTCCAAATTTTGTCCGACCTCTCCTATCGACTCGATCCACTGTCCGCCGACACAATTTAAACTTTCCAGAGAGCATTGAAAGTGAACCGCGAGAAATCCGTGCATAGCTCGAGCGTCAAAGCGTGATAAGCGGTTGATAAAATATGGACGATGAAAGTGAACTTGGAGCATGACTTACCGGATAACCCATCCCGACAGATGTTGCAGTAAATTGGGCGCGCATGCGATGCCGGGTACCAGACATGACGCCCAGATAAAAAGTCATACGGATCTCCATTCGTTGGCTGCAACAGAACAGAAATACAAAGTAAAGTAGAGTTTATTGAAATTAAACCGTAGGCAACGATTAAACCTGATAAAAACAATAGCTACATACGACTTGAACAATCGAAGTTCACGATTGGTTTGAATGGGTCAGTTGCGCTGGTCACAGAATCGTGTTCTTATGATTGATTCTCGTAGATCAGCAACAATTAATAAGATCTGTCCAAACAGCAACTTTCTACTTTTAGTCCAGGCAATAGGGAAGTTCTTGGGGAAAATTTCCCGGAAAACTTTTTGATGAGTGATTCCTATGTATTTTTGGACGCTGAATCCGAATTTCGCATTTGTGTAAAGATCTTTTCGCCGCTAAAGCCGCCATTTTGAAAAAATGGCCTAAAAATGGCCTAAAATCCCAATTTTTGAAAATATCTCGCTTATTTTTGATTTTTTGACCAAAGTAGTTATTTTCAAAAATAAACTACATA